>VSMD01085725.1:0-15321 GCA_008750895.1 Mirza zaza
CTCTGGCTGGGAGGTCCCCAAGGAGCCCCTGGCTGGGAGGTCCCCAAGGAGCCCCTGGCTGGGAGGTCCCCAAGGAGCCCCTGGCTGGGAGATCCCCAAGGAGCCTCTGTCTAGGAGGTCCCCAAGGAGCCCCGCCCAGGCTGGGAGGTCCCCAAGGAGCCCCTCCCAGGCTGGGAGGTCACCAAGGAGCCCCTGGCTGGGAGGTCACCAAGGAGCCCCTCCCAGGCTGGGAGGTCACCAAGGAGCCCCTGGCTAGGAGGTCACCAAGGAGCCCCTGGCTGGGAGGTCACCAAGGAGCCTCTGGCTGGGAGGTCCCCAAGGAGCCCCTCCCAGGCTGGGAGGTCACCAAGGAGCCTCTGGCTGGGAGGTCCCCAAAGAGCCCCAGAGAGATGAAGAGGACCAAGACCACCACCGCAGGGAGGTTGAGGAAGAATCAAGCTGGGGAGATGTTTGAAAGGTGGACCTGAATGTTGTCCATTGGATGTGAGGTTGGCCAAAATCTAACTTACCTTAATTTGAGATGTTATCTCCCTCCCTGTCATGCCCCATCCACCCCTTTCGCCTCCCTGGGCTGCTTTCTGTTGGACTCACTGCTGCTGCGGTGGTGGGCAACCTACCTCCAGTGGCAAAGAGGCTGGAAGGCAAATGCTAAAGACTAAAACATCGCCAACGCCAAAAAGTAAAGATGATGCCTCCTCTCCTGGAGCCGGTGGAAGGAGGGAAGTGTCTGCCCACTCTTCCTGAAGCCCTGTAATTAGTTATTTTATTATCCACAAAACTAAAGAAGTCTTATATTTCTTGAGCTGCAAGAAGCCACCTTGTTCATCTCTCCCAGTTTAAGAACAGAAAGTCTAGAGGGAAGGACTGAGCCTTTTATCTCCCTGAATCTGGGGCCTTTCACTCCCTGGGCCTTTCCGGGTCCTTGACCTGAGCCATGTAGACCAAGAATGCGTGTCAAGGCCTGACCGCCAACGTGATCCAGTCGGCTATTGTTTGACTGGCACAATGTTTTAGGTTTTTTCATTTGAATGAATTTATTCGCCGCTCAGTGTGAAAAGGCTTTGCCATTCTCTGAAGTCTTACCGCTGGCCCTATTTGCACAGTCACTTACCTGGTCCATTCAGGGATATAGGTTTCTGTATAAAAGTACAACACGTGAAATATAAGTCATGATGCTGCGATTTTGTCCTTCCTGCCACTTCTCAGCTGCTTACCTGTGCAGAGCGGATGGGAGGCCCAAATAAGCCAGTGGATGTAGAAGCCCTTTTGTAAACTTTAAAGTGTGGTGCACGCATGTGAGCCATTGTGAGTTATGCAACTGACAACAACTTTGGTGCAGGCACAATGCCATTCACTCCATCCCTCCTTTTTTGAGTCACGCTGACATTGGATTTCCAGCAACACTTCCCCTTTCTGGCACCTTCGCTCAAAGGATTGAAGGACTGCACTATGAAAAAAAAAAAAAAGAGTCTACAGACTTCTGCATACAAAGTTCCTCAGACCCCACCCAAAGGAGGCTTGTATATACATTTACTAGCACTAGTGACCCAGAGCAAGTTTCTAGGACTATATTTCATATATACATCTATATATTTTTTCTGGCTATGACCTTAATCTTGTTTCTCCTCTACTTCCCCAACTACTCCTAGTATACATAAACCTGACATCTTGTGGATCTTTGTAAACTGCTTCAAATTCTTTGTGGAACAAAACAGAATATATAATCAATGAACACTTATTAGGTTGACCCATGTGAAGGTATTATTTCTGTAAGTCAAAATGGTTTCCAAAGATCATTAATTTCACCTGTTTATAATTCTTGTGTAAATGCACTTTAGTGCTGTGATCGCTACGTAATCCAAGCTCCTGAGAGTGCCCCAGTCCCTGGTGGAAGGATTATGGGACAAAGGCAAGAGACCTGGGTTCCCATCCCAGCACTGCCTCGAGGTACCTGAGCAGTTTGGGCAAGCATCATTTTGCCAAGTGAACAGAATGACCTCAGTCCTGCCTACTTTACGGAATACTTGTAGGGCATAAATCATAGGCGTTGTGTGAGCATTCTCCTTAAAGTCCTGGGAAACACCCAAGGGATCATCGCGCTGAGCAGAGCTCACCCAGAATTCCTACCTCCAAGCCACCCTCTGTGCCCAGCCCCCTTGGTGGTGCCTGGTGCTCTTTACCAACCCTCCTCGTCCTCCCACTACCTCTCCCTCCTCTCTATCCACCCCACCCCCCCAACTCAGCCACAATTCTGTTTGCTGTGTCTTTCCACACACTCAATCTCCTGGACCACCTCCTCCTACACTTGTGCAAGGAAAGCTTTATTGTCCTGATTTTGTAGATACCTAAAATCTGAAGTTCAGTCGCGTTTGGTTATTTCGTCCCGGGCACACGTTTGCAAGTGGCGCAGCTTTGATGCAAACTCTGTTCATCGTACTCCAAGTTCAGAGCCATTTCACAAAGGGAATTCAGCCTCAGCACATCTTCCCCTGACCAGGAGCTGGCCTGGAGGGTAAGGACATGGCTGGTCATGCACATGAGGGTGAGTGACTCTCTTGCTTCGGTTTTCTCACCTGTGAAATGGGACAGTAGCGGTCCACGAGTGGGCGGCGTACGGAGCAACAGAACTAGCCCATCCAGACCGCTCAGCACGGGGACTTGGCACACTTGCTGAGCGCCAAATAAATGCTAGGTTTTTGGAGAAGTTTGGGTACAGCCTCCAGACCCAGGGGGGCCACGCCGTTCAGCTTCAGTGTCTGCAGGGGCTGGGGGTACCTTCACAGTCACGGGGAGCAGTAAAAACCGGATCAGACACTGAACTCCACGTTTGCTTTTGCAATTCGAGAGAGCCTGTCTCGTGCAGTGAAGGCCGCCTTGCGCAGCCGCCGCCCGGACAGAACGAGGGTGGCCTGGGCCAGGGAGCCCAGCTGCTCCAGGGTCACCAGGCGCCTGGAGGGGGAGGGGCGCCTCGGTACGCTGTCCGCGGTGCTGAACCCCAGGGCATTTGGCCTCACTGGGTGGCGCTGTCCACAGTGCTGAACTCGGGTTCCAGCGGCTGCTGGGGGGGCTGTCCGTTGTGCTGAACTCGGGCGTTTGGCCTCGCTAGGGGCGCTGCCCACGGTGCTGAACTCGGGTTCCAGCGGCTGCTGTGGGGGGCTGTCCGTGGTGCTGAACTCGGGCGTTTGGCCTCGCTAGGGGCGCTGTCCGCGGTGCTGAACTCGGGTTCCAGCGGCTGCTGGGGGAGGCTGTCCGTGGTGCTGAACTCGGGCTCCAGCAGTTGCTTGGCTCCGTCCGCGTCGCTGAGTCCGGTGCTGAACCTGGGTTCCAGCCACGCCCGCGCCCCGCGTCGCGCCCATTGTCACCAGAGTCTGTGGGCATCTTCCAGAAGGCCGAGTACTGGGGTCAGGTGAAACCAGGGCGGTAAGTGTTTCCTTCTCCCACCATTTCTCCAAAATGCTTAGATGCGTACTCTAACAATTTCGGGCACATTTTCAGGAAAATAACCTCTCACCACCCCTTCATCACAGGTTTCTGCAAAAATTTGAGATTCTGCTCCCACCTTCAGTTCCTGCAAAAATCCAGACACCTCTCACCCAGCCCGGCTCCGCGACCGTTTCCTACAAAAGTCCGGGCCCCTACGCATCTCATCCCCACGCGTCAATGCAAAAATAAAAAATGTTAAATCCGTTTTCCATTTCTGTCTCCTCCAGTTTCCTGTGATAAAAGCAGGCTCAGATGCTCCTGCCCACTCTCCCACTCCTGCCTGTGGCTAGACAGCATGCACTTACCTCTTGGGAGCTCGAGGTCCTCCCAGGTGACCAACAGAGAACCCCAGGGGTGCGCTTACCTCGTGAGGAGGTTCACCCAGAGAGGCCACCTGGGTCCAGGCCAGGGGTAGGATCATCGTTCCCAAAGCAAACTGAGGGGCTCCTGTACCCCCGACTGTGGCTGTGGGTCGACTAGCAGGGGGTACTGCCAGGCTGCACTGGTGCCTGCCGAGAGCCGAGGCTGCTCTGGGCCTCGGGGGTCCCGTTGAGTCACTTGCACAGAACTTCTTCAAGGTTCGTAAATAAAACCTCTGCGTCAGTTCCTTGGAGTCGCTCCCTGCTCCTACAAGTTGCAGTGGGAACAGGGGAGTCCTTTGTTTCTTTGCTTTGTTTTTGTAAGAGAAAGAAAGAAGCGTGAAAGAAAGACCGCTGGCTTGCAAGTCTCCTGCTCAGCCCCAGCCTTCGGCGCAGCGGGTCAGGGCTGGCTCTCCAGGCTGGCAAGGCGCAGCTGCTGCTCTGCACGGACTGGAGACAGTGTGTGGGTGTGCTCGGGGAAGGAGCGGGGAGGTGCCGCGGGGGCGGGAAGTGCTACCTGCAGCTGCCCCACTCCTCACCCCCAGCTCGTCCATCAGGGATGTCGCCACAACTTGGCAGGAGCCTCCTAGAGCCCCCCTAGGGTGGGCGTGGTGCATGTGGGGTCCGGAGCAGCCAGCGGACGCTCCAGAAGTCTGAAACTGCCAGTCTCAGACAGTGGCAGGATTCGAACTCGTGTCTTCTCAGCACTGCCTTCCTTAGGTTTCCTGCATGTACACCTTGGGATCTCAGGATGTCTGTCCACAACGTAAGGAGAGGGAGGGAAGAAGGTGCGGACATGCTCCCAGACTTGGGGGCCATCTGACTGTCAGCACTGGTCCACAGGGACCCCGCTGGATTTCATCACCTCCCACCTATTCCCGGCACTTCCCGTAGAGTTATTCACCAATAATTTTTGTTTCCTTTTTACAAAGGAGTTCATGGGCGTCGTATAGGATTGAAAGCACCTGGCGTTATATTTAGAAAGTGAGCGCCCCCTTCTTCCCTGCCGCAGCGCCCTTTGCACCCTAGTTAGGTCCCCAGAGATAACCTGCATTTTTTAGCTAGATCCCTGTGTGTGCATACACGGCTTCTGTTTGTCCTATAAAAAATCTGCCTACTTCTTCTTAAGTCAATTTTAGTCATTTATATTTTCATAGAAAATTGTCCATAGAAAAATATCCATTGTATATTTTCAAATTTTCTGGCACAAGGTTACAAATATTACATATATATACATATATATATATATATATATCTGCCTTATGGTTCTTTTTCATCTTCCTCTGTTACTGTCCCCTATCTCCTTTTCATTCCTGTTATAGTTTATTTGAGTTTTCCACCACCCCACCCCCAATTTTTAAAGTCAAACTCGCTGGAGGATGATCAACTTTCTTGCTCTTTTAAAAGCAAAAATGTCGTTCTGTAATTTGCCTTGATCATTTAGTGCGGGGGTCCTCAAACTTTTTAAACAGGGGACCAGTTCACTGTCCCTCAGACCGTTGGAGGACCGGAATATAGTTTTAAAAAAAAACTACGAACAAATTCCTACGCACATTGCACATATCTTATTTTGAAGTAAAAAAAAAAAAAAAAACAAACAGGCAAAAACACCCACATGTGGCCCACGGGCCGTAGTTTGAGGACACTTGGTTTAGTGTTTCCATAATATCACTTATGGAAATGTCTCCATGCAGTAGCTCATTATTTGTAATAACTGCAACTGTCTGTGAGCTTTTTCCCCTAAAAGTTTCAAGGTGTACATGGTCAAATCTGCAAGTCTTATCTTTGAGGGCTTCTAGATTTCCCGCCTTCCTTAGGGAGGTTTCCTACCCCAGAGTAGCCCCCCAAATGTCCTGGCAGTTTACAGCAGTGCTGTTGTTTAGATCATGAATTCATCTGGAAAGCACATCAGTGTGTAGGGTAAGATAAGGCTCTGACAACAGTGAGAAGCCAACTTCCCTAATACCAATTCTGAGAAGTCCTTTCTTCTCTTACTGATTTGAAAAGCCACCTTGAACGAGAACACTTTATATATCCCAAACAAGCCCCGTATTTAGTTAATGTATGTTCTTTTATACAAATGCACTGCTGGATTGGTGTCATTTATTTATGTAAAGGTAGAATTTATTCCATTTATAATAATAAATTGTATTTTTTCCTTTTTAGGAGATAGTGGGGTTCTTATTCGGCTTTGGCATGAGGTTGTGTTAACCTTATAGAATGATTTTGGAAGCATTCTGGTTTTTCCTACACTCCAGAATATTTAAATTATCAAATAACTGTCTGTTCATTGAGGGTTAATAGAACACACCCATAAAACCATCTGGGCCGGATGGCTATTAGAAGGATAGAGCTTTGACTGTCTTTCCAAATTCTTTGATGACTATTGGAGTACTCATTTTCTGACTCTTGGAGTCAATTTTCAGTAATTTATATTTGCCCAGATAATATTTCATTTTATTTACATTTTCAAATTTATAAAGTTACAAATTATGCCCCTTATAATTTTTTCATTACCTTTGAGTCTGTTCTTATTTCCCCTTTTCATTCCTGACATTGTTGTGCCCATTATTTTTGGTGTTTATGTCTAATATTGTTTTGCTGTGGTTGAATTATATGATTTATATCATTTCCATTTTGTGGCCTATTTTACAGCCAATTAAAAATACTCAATGAGCATTTTCCCTCATACTCAACGAAGGAAAAAAAAATGTGCATTTTGTGTTTCTGGATATACACAATACAAGTATCCCTGTGAAGTTAACTGCACATTGCACCCTGTATATCCTTACTTTGTTCAGGAAGGCAGAACACTGTGCTGGTTAAAAGCACAGCCTCCGGAATCAGACCACCTGTATTTACATCCCAACTCTACCAACTTACCAGCTATGAAATCTCTGGCGAGACACTAAACTTCTCTGTGCCTCAGTTTCCCCCTCCATAAAATTAGATTAATAATAGCATCTACTTCGTAGAGCTGGGATGGAAGGCAGCTGAGTCGATACTTACGAAATGCTTAGTGCAGTGTCTGGTAGGGAATGAACATTATATATGTGTTAGTTATATTTGTCCGCCTGATATATTAGCATTCAAATTAAACTGTTACAGTCTCCCAGGATGCTTGAATTCACTTTTTCAGCAAAAATTTACTGGGTCTAGGCTACGTGACCCAATCTGCCTTCTTTGGCATGCTAGAGATTCAGTTGTGAGCAAGGCAGACACGTTTTCTGCCTGTGCAACGGGGCCTCCTAAAGCTTGGCCAGTGTCTCTCTGAGGGTGTGTGTGTATGTGTGTGTGTGTGTGTGTGTGTGTGTGTGTGTCCCAAGCCACCCATTGTATACAGGAAACTATGAAACAAAAGGCTTTTTTGCAACCTATTCCAAGTCTGCTTTCTGGTGGGTACCTCAGATACTTCCTCAGAGGTGCATCTTATATGCTAGACCTAATAACAACGATAACAATAATTTAAAAAAAATAATTGGTAACAATAGCAATAAGGCTGGGCACCGTGGCTCACGTCTGTCATCCTAGCACTCTGGGAGGCCAAGGCGGGAGGATCGCTCAAGGTCAGGAGTCGGAGACCAGCCTGAGCAAGAGCGAGACCCCATCTCTACTAAAAATAGAAAGAAATTAGCTGGATGACTAAATATATATATAGAAAAAATTAGCCGGGCACCGTGGCGCATGCCTGTAGTCCCAGCTACTCGGGAGGCTGAGGCAGGAGGATTGCTTGAGCCCAGGAGTTGGAGGTTGCTGTGAGCTAGGCTGACGCCACAGCACTCTAGCCTGGGCAACAACAGAATGAGACTCTGTCTCAAAAAAAAAAGGAATAAAAGTGTTTGAATTCTTACTATCATCAATATCCTCCAGCCAAAGGCCACTAGCACCCCTCCCACAGTTGAGCGGCTTGGCCGTCTTACTTCTGTAGCAAGAGAGAACCGGGAGCATCTCCATTAAAAGGGTCTTAGAAAGAACCCTCATCGAACTTGGGCTGTAGTCGGGCGATTTAGGGGAGGGATTCGCCCCACTCCTAACGCAGGCGGTCGGATCAGAAGAGAATCCCCCCAGATGTTATTCTGACGCCAAAAAGAATTGATAAAGTGGCCCTTGTGCCCTGTATACTCCGTTTTAGGTCAGCGAAAGTAAACGGTTCGTTTCACACTCCCGAAACAACTCTTAAGCAGTGTCCCCACACAGCGTGTAATTTTAGTCGGTCACTGTCTGCCGGGAGGAGGAAGACAGGCTGGGAGGTGCGCGCTGAGCTCCTCGGACAGGGCTTTCAGCAAGGAGCCTTCGGAGTCGTCTGATTCCTGACCTCGCTCAGATCCGGAGGGGCCAGGTTCCGGGAGGACGGACGAGGAGCTTTCCTGAGCTCACACGGCAGGTCGATGCCGGGCCCGCCAGGTCACCTTAGGACAGCATTGCATAACGCGACTGGATGTGCTCCAGGCTTCCGAAAACGTCTAAATGACGTTCACTGCATTTTTATCACACTGTGTTACAGGTACATTCTAGAAAGTACAGATAAGACGCAGACTGACTTTGTTAGTCCTTCTGTTCTACCTTTCGATTGAAAAAAATTAGCTTCTCTCAAATATCTTCATTGCACATTTACACTGTCTCGTAGTTGCTGCAAAGTAACGGAAAACGCCACATTAAACAAGGAAGGGCTTCTTTTCTTTTCTTTTTAAAGTTGTAGCAAGAACTCTTACCTTGAGATCTACCCGAGTGACAAACTTCTGAGTGTGCGACGCAGCATGCACGGCATAGCTTACAACAGAAACTATGAAAACTTGGTTGCAGGCACAGGGCTGTACGACAGACCCCTACCCAGAAGGGCTTGTTTCCCTACGTGAGAAGAGTCAGGAAGGGGCAGCTGGCAGTGATGGGTCAGAGGCTCGAGACGTTCAGGACCAGCAGAGACGCCCGGGGCCCTTCCCTGGAGTTTGCACAACGCGGCCAACAGCTCCAAGCGGAGCGTCGTCGGCGTTCCGGACGGGAAGAGTGGAAGGAGCGAAGCCAGCCACACCAGTCCCTTCTTGTCAGAAGGGCAAAAACGTTCCCCGCCGTCCATCTGCTCGCTGACGTCTTCTTAGGATCTTGCGATTAGAAATGGGTCACATCCAAGAGATGTGGGGAAAATGGAAAGCAATACTGCTACGATTGGCTGAGACCAAGACATGATTCCTTTCCTTGGTTTGGTCTAATGCCACCTCCAACAAAATAAGAGTTCTGTCAGCAAGAAAACAAAGGGTGAGTGGACAGTGTGATGTCACAATACTTGGTGTTAAAAATTTGGAAAAGATAAAAGCAAGAAAGGCTATATATATTTGTAATATGTAACGCAGACAGAATTTACACAAATGGAATTAAACAACGGAGCACGTTGTATTCACCTTGTATCCCCTTTTCTTCTTCAATCGGCTATCAAGCTATCGATTTAGATTATAACTTTTTTCCTTTGCGATATATTTCCGCAGCATTACACGATATTCTTCTACTTCACCGTTAATGGCTACATTATATTTTAGTGTATGTACGAACCATAATTTCTTTAACCAACTCACTGTTTAATATTAAGTTTTCACGGTTTCTATTTTGAATAACACTGCAATGAAGAAACTTTAGTTATTCTTTTTCAAATTTCGTGTCCTTAGAGCAAAGTATTTGCAATTTTAGACTACAGGGCATGCAAAACTTTAATACCTTTGATACAGATTGAAAAGTTATTCTCCAGAAAGATTGTACCAATTTTCATTACTCCTTGCTCATAAATGCATTCTCAACCACATTGGGTCTAATCATTAAAGGAAGTGCCGATATGATCGGTTAAAAAAAGTATCAGGTCATTGTTTTAATTCATTCATTACTAGTCAGGTTGAATTTTTTAAAAATTTATCGGCAATCTTTCTATAAATTGCTGTCTATATCTTGTACTCATTTTTCATTAGTGTTTGTGACCAATAGTTTATTAGAAAATATATGTAATGTAAATAAAATTGTCCGCATTTCCCCTGTCCAGAGATACCCACTACTATTCATCCATCGATCATATGGATTCTCTTTCTCTCCTTCCCCATCCATGCATTTATCTTCCTATCCACCTACATACCTTTCTATTTCATGGTTATTTCCTTTAGATGGGTATCAAAATGTCAGATTGTCTGGAGTGAGTCAACAGGCAACAAAATTGTTTAGGGGAGAATGGTCAAACTGTACCATATCTAAAATATGGTACCAATGTACCATGATACACATTCCTGAATGCTACAATAATGTGTTTTAAAAAATATTTGAGAAGCAAATGTGAAAGTTTTCTTCTTTGTCTGTGATCATCTCCTCATTTGTTATTCTCTTTTTTTTTTTTTTTTTTTTTTTTTTTTGAGACAGAGTCTCACTCTGTTGCCCAGGCTAGAGTGAGTGTCGTGGCGTCAGCCTAGCTCACGGCAACCTCAAACTCCTAGGCTCAAGCGATCCTGCTGCCTCAGCCTCCCGAGTAGCTGGGACTACAGGCATGTGCCACCATGCCTGGCTCATTTTTTCTATATATTTTTAGTTGGCCAATTACTTTCCTTCCTTCCTTCCTTCCTTCCTTCCTTCCTTCCTTCCTTCCTTCCTTCCTTCCTTCCTTCCTTCCTTCCTTCCTCCCTCCCTCCCTCCCTTCCTTTCTTTCTTTCTTTCTTTTTATTAGAGACGGGGGTCTCGCTCTTGCTCAGGCTGGCCTCAAACTCCTGACCTTGAGCGATCCTCCTCCCTCAGCCTCCCAGAGTGCTAGGATCACAGGCGTGAGCCACCACGCCCGGCCCAAGTCACATTTCTTACAGGCGGAGCAGCCACAGCCCGAGGCCCATCTAAAGTTGCAGACAATGAGAGAAACCCTCAGGTTCCCAGCAGCGAGTCTCGCCTGTGCCGCTCTGCATCCTGAGCCTCCAGGTGCGATACCAGCAGCATCACTGGGGGGCTGGTCAGACACACAAACCCCAGCCCCCTGGCCAGACCTTCCCATCAGGGTGACGAATCTCCAGGTGACTCCTGTGCACAGTAACGTCTGAAGGGCCCTGAGTCCCAAAGCCATGATTCTGGTGCAGGTTGTCTTAAAACTACAACCACCTGTGGTGTTTATAAAAAACAACTCCCCACACCTGGGTCCCACCCTCGGCAATTGTGGAGTCAGATAGGATAGAGCCCACACGTGGGTGGTTTTTAAAAGATCCCCGGATGATTTTAACACGGGGTCCGGAACTAAGATCCTAGCGGTACCACGTTGCCTTCATGACGCCCCAAGCTGCCGGGGGAGACTGTTCCGGAGAAGCAGGTGACAGTGACCACACCTGGCAGGTGGCACAAGGACAGAGGTCTGGGTGGCTGGAACCCACCTTGGCAAGCTGGCCGAAAACCGAATCTCAAGACCTGGAAACACCCAAACCTCCAAAAGCCTACCCTGTTTCCCCGCAAACAAGACAGGGTCTTATATTTATTTTTCCTCAAGAAGATGCCCTAGGGCTTATTTTTAGGGGATGTGTTATTCTTTTTAAGGACGGTACAGCCATCCACATTTATTCAAATAGATTGAAGTTGTCTTCTTCTGCAACATCATCATCACTCTCCAGACCCCGAATCCCATCCTGAATGTCTTGCGACTCTGTTTCCTTTAGAACCATCAGCCCCGATCTCTCCTGTGGAGCCACAGAGCTCTCACGGGGCGGATGAGAAGGGCTGCTCGTGTTCTTTCCTGCTCCGCGACGACACACACGGGTTGTGCAGACGCGCTGCGCAGCCACGCCCGTCACTGGGGCTGATTTTCGGGGTGGGGCGTCTATGGCGCACGTGCTTAGACATCCTGCTGGGGCTTGTTTTATGGGTAGGGCTTATTTTGGGGGAAACACGGCAGTTTCCTCCAGAACAGAAGGGGGGGCGCGACCCCTCGGGACGTCTCCGCCATGACCCTGTTTGTCCAGGAAGGCGACGCTGTGTGGAGTCTGCGCTGCCGTCTCTGGGCTTCCTCTGCCACCCGCTCTGGAGGGACGGAGCTGAGGGTGTCCCCCCTATGCAGACGCCCAGTGTTGTGATTTGCTATCTCCCCGCCCTCCCCCAGAGGCTCCTGCAGAAATTCTTACTGTCTTTTCAGATGTGAAGGACTTTATATAAATGCTCAGCGAATATCTCGGCAAAAATAAATGTCCCCGAATAGCCGCTCCACCCGGGGTGAGGCATGATCACCGGTGTTCCTCCGAAACGCCCAGAATAGCAGCCCCGTCCAAGGAGCGCCCTTGTTTAGCTGACCCAGTTAGAAGCTGTGAGCCTGCGCTTCGGGTCCTGTGAGAGCCTTGTGTCTTTAAAACGATCTCGTCTGAAATCCCTCTCTTCTCCCTAAGGAGGTTCAGGATATGCAAATTTCCAGGAACCTGGGGGAGAAGACGGGCCCTGTTTGGGGAGACGCAGCCCCCGTTTGCAGGGGTCGGGGACGGGGAAAGCACCGTGGGGGCTCATGGCGGGGGCAGGATTGGACACGGGAGACCCCTCGCAGCCCCTCCGGGATGCCCCCTGTGGGCGGCATTTCTTGGCTAGTAGCGTGGGCAGGATGAAGCCGGCTGCGTCAGCGTGCTCCTTCCCCACTCTGACATCCCGGTCCCTCCCTCCAGGACGACAAACCTGCAGGGCGGTGGAGGGAAACGGTATGTCCTCCCCCTGCCTCAGGGAGAGCTGGCGTCTGAGAGAGGGAAGAGAAACACGCCCCTGTCACGGCTGACCTCAGCGTCCTCCGGCGCAGCAGGGTGAGAGTGCCTGGCTCCCGCAGCAGCAGCAGCGACCAGCTCATCCTGATCTGCCAGGGACGTCCACCGTTTTAGCACCGGCGTGCACCGTGTCCCCAGGACCCTCTCCGTCCCAGGCAAACCAGAAAACGGGTCACTTGAGGTAGCAGCCGGAGCCACCGCTTCTGACACCCGGAAGAGTAGTCTCGGCTGATGAATTATGTCGGATTCTTACAACGTTTAGAATGGGAAGCAAAACAGAGACTTCATGTGCACAAGCCAGATGGGCTCAAACCCCACTCGGAGGAGGGGAGGGGAGACCAGGCTCCCCCGCCAGGCAGCTGCCAAGCACTAGACAGAGCCGAGGGACAGAGCCGGGCAGGATCACAGCTGCTGGGACCGCGATGAGTCAGGCAGCTGCCCACTGCTGCTCACAGACAGGAGAAGCACTTGGAAAGCAAGTGCTTCTTTCTTACAAAAGTAACACGGTTGTGATGGAGAAAAATAGGGAAAGTATGGAAAAATAGAAAGAAGGAAATAAAAGTATCATGTAAAGCTACCGTCCTCAACAAGCCATGTTTAGCATTTCTGTGCATCTCTTTCCTCTGAAAAAATGCCAGGAATCCATGTGGTCCATTTAGGCAAAAAAAAAAAAAAAAGAAATCTCTATCCAAAAGTAATCAGAAGCAATTGAGATCTTCCCTGGAGAGTCTCAAAGAAAATCAAAGGGAATCTAACGTATCACGAACAGAAACACAGACTTCTCACGTAACTCCAGTGAGAATGGCCTTTATCAAAAAGTCCCAAAACAACAAATGCTGGCGTGGATGCGGAGAGAGAGGAACACTCCTACACTGCTGGTGGGACTGCAAACTAGTGCAACCTCTGCGGAAAGCAATATGGAGACACCTCAAAGAGCTACAAGTAGATTTACCATTTGATCCAACAATCCCATTACTGGGCATCTACCCAAAAGAACAAAAGACACTCTATGAAAAAGACATCTGCACTCGAATGTTTATAGCAGCACAGTTCACAATTGCAAAGATGTGGAAACAACCCAAGTGCCCATCAATACATGAGTGGATTAATACAATGTGGTATATGTATTCCATGGAGTTCTGTTCAGCTATAAGAAACAACGGTGATCTAGCACCTCTTGTATTTTCCTGGTTAGAGCTGGAACCCATTCTACTAAGTGAAGTGTCCCAAGAATGGGAAAACAAGCAGCACATGCACTCACCAGCAAATTAGTACTGACTGACCAACACTTACGTGCACATACAGTGGCGGCATTCATCAGGTGTCGGGCAGATGGGAGGGGGCAGGAGAGGATGGGAATATTCACACCTAATTAATGGGTGCCGTGTGCACCATCTGGGGGGTGGACACGCTTGAAGCTCTGACTCGGGCGGGGCAAAGGCAATTTATGTAAGCAATGCGTTGTATCCCTGTAATACACTGAAATTAAAAAGAATGAAAACATTTTTTAAAGGTAAAAAAAAATAAAAATAAAAAAACCCTCTTTTCTTTATAAATTACCCAGCCTCGGGGATTCCTTTGTAGCAACACAGATTGAGACAAAAGACAAAAGAATTGAGTGGAAGTTGGGTAACGGATACATGGGGTTTGTAGTGCTCTTCTCTCTCTTTTTGGTGCGTTTTGAGTTTTCTGTAATAAGTAACTTTTTAAAAAGAGGCCATTCCCTTCACGGGGCTGTGGACACGTCTATCCGCACAGGCCCTCCTGTGACTGCAGGGCCTGGGGCCAGACAGGGGACAGATCTCTGCAAGCAGCCGGGGCCACCTGTTTCCACGGGTGTCTCAGGACGGGGTGTGTGGGGTGACAGGGAGCAATGGCAGGCCAAAGCCCCCACCTGGGCCCCCAGCTCCCAGGTAGTGGCAGAAGTGCCCGTGACGGCCATGCCTGGTGGCCCCAGGACAGAGACACTGTAAGGGGGGTGGGGAGGTCTGAGGTCTTCCCTGCTCCACGGGACGCGAGGACCACGGCCAGACCACGTGGTCTTGGAGAGCTCTTCCGGCTCAGGCGTTCTGCGCAAAGTGATCGATCAACCTGGTCTCACGAGTTCCCGCTCGGGTAGTGAGGGCGAGTGTCCGCTGTGGGTCACGCATCCGGTGTGCCTCGCACAGCAGAACGTGAAGCCCGGCCGTGCCTCCATTTCTGCGACCGGGAGGCCCGGCCCGCCCCCGCCTGCCCCGCCGTCCTCTGACGCCGAAAAGTCAACCACTGACGTCTCTGCTGCCTTGATTCCTTCTGAAATGAGTCACCGACAGCTTTACCAGGGATGCAGTTCTGACCGGGTCCAAAGATAGGAGCCAGAGGGGGAGGGGCGGGCCCGTGCGTAAGGCGCCGGATTCAGGCTGAGACACGCAGGGTTGGTGGCTCAGGGGGTCGTCCTAGCCAAGGGGTCCGGTTGACCGAGTGGGGCTGAGCTCAGGAGAAGAGCTGCAGTCAGGACAGAGATTGGGGATGGTCCTCGGTGACAAGCAGTGAAGACGTCGGAATGGGGATGGGGTCAGCCGGAGTCTCAGGGAACAGAAGGAAGGAGGGAGAAGACTGGAAACCGCGCATTCAAGGAGGGAAATGTATGCAGGAGACCAAGAGACAGAGGGGCCAGGGCAGGGAGGAGAGAGAGCATGGCCAGGGCAGGGGCAGGAGAGAGAGGGGCCAGGGCAGGGGCAGGAGAGAGAGGGGCCAGGGCAGGG
>VSMD01085729.1:0-61354 GCA_008750895.1 Mirza zaza
CGGGCGCGGTGGCTCAAGCCTGTAATCCTAGCTCTCTGGGAGGCCGAGGTGGGCGGATTGTTTGAGCTCAGGAGTTCGAGACCAGCCTGAGCAAGAGCGAGACCCCATCTCTACTATAAATAGAAAGAAATTAATTGGCCAACTAATATATATAGAAAAAATTAGCCGGGCATGGTGGCACATGCCTGTAGTCCCAGCTACTCGGGAGGCTGAGGCAGCAGGATTGCTTGAGCCCAGGAGTTTGAGGTTGCTGTGAGCTAGGCTGACGCCACGGCACTCACTCTAGCCTGGGCAATAAAGTGAGACTCTGTCTCAAAAAAAAAAAAAGAAAACTTCAACAATGGCCAGGCACGGTGGCTCACGCCTGTAATCCTAGCACTCTGGGAGGCCAAGGTGGGAGAACTGCTTGAGCTCAGGAGTTCGAGACCAGCCTGATCAAGAACCCCCATCTCTGCTAAAGATACAAAGAAATTAGCCAGACAACTAAAAATAGAAAAAATTATCTGGGCATGATGATGCGTGCCTGTAGTCCCAACTATCTGGGAGGCTGAGGCAAGAGGATAGCTTGAGCCCAGGAGTTTGAGGTTACTGTGAGCTAGGCTAACACCACGGCACTCTAGCCTGGGCAACAGAGTGAGATTCTTTCTCAAAAAAAAGAAAAAAGAAAGAAAGAAAGAAAGAAAGAAACTTCAACAAGGGCCACAGTATGTTTTATTTACATAAATTATTAATTTATCCATGTATAACAAAAAGGTTAGAATATACAGGCAGTCCTATTAGAGAAATCAAACATAGGTTAATGTAAAATTTCACCCAAAAAAACCACTTAAAAAAATTAGTAGGCATTGTCAGTCATTTTATAGAAACTAATATAATAAACAGCATATCTTCTAATTTCCTTTTCTAAAAAGCTGAGTTTTTAAATATTACAGACAAGTGAATTTAATTGTTACTAAGGAATGTTATTTCTCAAAATATGAGATGCTACTTCTAAAGTTATATATATCATGTATCATGATAGAAATATAAGAAATAAAAATTTATCTGTCAATATTTAATATTAGGTGACATCCTAATCACCAAGTTAAAAGAACTGTGATTTCTCACTGGCAAACTGCTATTATTTCTTTTTAAAAACGCCCTAATATATGTTAAAATAAGCAGGCATATCTCTTTTGAATTAGCACTTTTGATTACATTTTATATTGTCATAGTTAAATATTTCAACATCTCTCAAACAAGTCTTTTTCTCTGGAAAATAGTGATAGCTGGCTAAGCACTCATTCTGCCATACTCTTGTGCCAGAAATGACATCACCTCATAAGGCACTACTGGTCAACTAGTAGTGGTTGCCTTAAAGTACACTACTGTGTAGAGAAGGAGACCCAGGTGACATCTTGACTTAAGGAGAAAGAAGCTATCAATTAAAAACATCTGCCCTGGACAAGTAATGGAGGAGTAACCATGTCATGTCCAGTATTTGTCATTCCAGCCCTAGACTCTTCACATCAAATGTAAAACAGAAGCATGAAGAAGGCTCCTCTGTAGCACAATACTATTGACTATAACATATTCTTCCTTGAAATTCTCCTGTCTTAATATCAAAAACACTACTCTGGGCCTGGGTGCAGTGGCTCACGCTGGTAATCTTAGCACTCCAGGAGGCTGATGCGAGAGGATTGCTTTGAGGCCTGGAGTTCGAGACCAGAGACTGAGCAACATAGTGAGAACCCATCTTTACAAAAATATAGAACAATTAGCTGGGCTAATGGTGGCGTGTGCCTTTAGTCCCAGGTGTGTGGGAGGCTGAGGTATGAGGTAGGAGGATCATCTGACCCCAGAGTTTAAGGTTGCAGTGAGCCATGATGATGCCACTGCACTCTAGCCCAGGTGACAGAACAAGATCGTGTCTCAAAAAAAAAAAAACAAAACCAAACAAACAAACAAAAAAACCACTACTGACCTGGCTTTTCATTCTATCTCTGGCCATTCTATATCAGGCAACTCTTCCTCTATGTATCTTTTAAATACTAGTGCTTCTCAGATTTCCACCCTTAGAAAGATGTATATATCCTCCTCTTCCTTTCTAGCCTAATTAAACTTTTCAATACATTTTGAAATTTTCCTCTTCCCAAGTTTTTTCTATTTAGTAGGAAAAGGAGGTGGGGTGAATATAGGCAATAGAAGAAAAGACAAAACACTCAATAAGCAAATTATTAGATGCAGAAGTCCAGTGATGTCCTACTTACTCCCAAAGCCGGTTGGTTTATTCTGTGCAAAGGCATTATTTTGGGATGAGAAAAGACTGGTTCCTGTGCTTGCAGTTCCAAACAAGCTATTTGATGTTCCTGTTGATGTACCAAACCCAAAGCCAGTGCTTGTGGAGGTAGCTGGCTGGCTAAATGAATTCGTTCCAAATAATCCTCCTGAAGAGATAGAGAGCAGGAGAAAAAAAGTTAAACAAATCAGGGCCACTTAGTAAAGTGGCTCTGCCACCCTGCCAGCTACTAATTAACCAGCTGTATTCCAAATAAAGCCCTTACCTGGTTTGGTCTGTGAATTTCCAAACAGGCCTCCAGTATTATTGCTAGAACCAAATGCAGATGTTCCAAATGCCCCTCCACTAGTAGTGCCAAAGCCAGTATCTGAAAAAGCGTAATCCAGGGTAAATTTTAATTTAGAATAAAATCTGAATCAGGTGACTGAATGAAAAAGGTTTTAATATTTCTTAACATTTTGCATTTGAATAGACCCACTAGTCTAATTTAAAAAGTTTTGTTCAAAATTCCATCAGAAGCCAGGCACAGTGGCTCAGCCCTGTAATCCCAGCACTCTGAGATACCAAGGCAGGAGGATCACTTGAGGCTAGGAGTTTGAGATCAGCCTGGGCCACATAGTGAGACCCTATCTCAACAAAAAATTTAAAAAATGAGCCAGAGGTGGTGGCAAGTTCCTGTAGTCCCAGCTACTCGGGAGGGTGAGGCAGGAAGACCACTTGAGCCCAGCAGCTAGAGGTTGCAGAGAGCTATGATTTCGCCACTGCACTCCAGTCTGGGCAACAGAGTGAGACCCTGTCTCTAAAAAATAAAAATAAAACAAAATAAAATCCCATCAGAGAGTATTACTTAACAGAGTAAAAATCAAGCCACGAACATTTTATTCTTTGTCCCCAAGGGAAGTATGAAAACTTGAAGTCAAAGGTGTGAACTTTCAATAAAAGTTATAGATGTTGATAAGTTTAAAAAACAAAAAAAGAGTGCCACGGTAACAAATGACTATGAGCTACAAATAAAAGTAAAATCACCAAACTTAAAGTATTAAAATTATCTCAATCTCCAGACATTGTTATACTCCACAGTCACTAAGATGAATAGTCTTTCATTAAGGGAGAATATAAGAATGACCTTTTTCAAAATGCTTATGTTCAGGTTCCAACTCCAAAGATTCTAATTCTACAGTTCTATGAAAATAGGTGCTAGGATGCAGTGAACTTGGATGACGCCACTGCATTCTACCCAGGGTGACAGAGTGAGACCCTGTCTCAAAAAAAAAAAAAATTGTTTTTAACAAAAAGTTTAACAGTGAATAATGGTTGCCACAGGCAACTAATAACAAGTGTAATACCAGGTGGGAGGGAACACAGATCTCAGGATGGAAGGTAGGGATTGGAAATCTTGACATTTTTACACTTCTGTTCCTTAATCTCACATCTTGTTCAAAGAGCAAATCCCAGGGCAGTTATTCAATAATTACATTTTGGATTTCAACATTAAAAGAATTATTTTCTGGTCTGAAAATCAGTAACTTTCTGTTAAAAAAAACAAATAATACAAATATTTTAAGTATCTTCTATTGATGATCAGAAAACAATGAAAACTCAGAACTTATTTCTATTTTCTTAAAAAAAATTAATCAAAAAAAAAAAAAAAAAAAACACAGGATTTTATCCTGGTCATTTTTTCAAGTTTTTGTTATAAAGACTTAAGCAGGAATAAAATTCCTATCTAAAGCTAACAAAGTGTATTTGATCTTAATAAGAACAGGTTAATTAAGATGTTTTCCCCTCTTGTTTCAAAAAACTTACTCTGCCCAAATGTTGAAGTTGTCCCAAAGCCACCTGTGCCACCCCCAAAGGGTGTTCCAAATGATTTATTAAACATCTTCAAAATGAGTCTTTATTTCAGAAGGCTGGAAAGAAGAAAAAATTATCACTCTTTTTAAAGACTACAGAATGCAATGTAACTATTTCAGAAAAATCTACCATTTTACAAATTTAGGCTTATTCAAACTATCACATATTCTCTCATTCAATATTCTAAAACTCTGTATGATTAAATAAACCTTGTAAAATGACCTTTAATTTACACTGTTCCTGAGCCAAATAGTATCATAATATGAGGTTAAACTTCAGATCCCATTAACAACCATCCCATTAAAATAATATTTTTAATCTTTTTTAAACCTAAGAAACCCAAGCTCCCTTTTAGTAAAGATTTCAGGTCTAGTAGGCCAGATTCTGATATGAACCAACTGAGAGGTTATGCATCATATCCATCAAAAATGATAACCATATTCTGCTTTCCCAACCACCTGAAATGCTAACATTATTGTCAGGGTTTTTTCCTATACTATGCATTGAAAAATGTTTTTTTCTCTAGTTTCTGGAAGATAAAATACCATAACAGTAAATGTAAATTATGCATAACCCTCCTTCCATCTCCAAATCCAAGAGATTCTGATGCCCTGACATTCTCTTGGAGATTACTTCCTAAGACTATTCTTTATGGTCCCCTACTTATGTGTCTTCTACTTTATCTGAGAATATTGCAGAAAACCTTTGATGAAAACCCCTCACTTCATGTAAATGATTTTCCCTCAGTATCCAAACTATGCACCTAGTCATTTAATGAACTGGACTCACAAACTGTTCTAACAATTACAAAGGGAAGTTTGGTTTCCCTCCCCTCTATTTGAATAAATACAAATCAACAGTACAGTTACTCAAATGTAACAGTGGCTTTCCCCCTCCACAAATTTTCCTTAAATTTAAAATGCCTGGTACCAGATTAGAAAATAATGAGTAAACTACTTTTAATGTAAAAATTCTGAAAATAGCCAATCATAAATTCATGACAGGAATGATGATTTTTCTACTAGATACATATAATAGTCTTTTCTTCTAGTAAAATCATGCCTTGTTCATAAAATTAAATTACATTTTGAGGTGCTCCTCACAATGTTCTAGTGTCCCATTAGCACTTTTGGCTGGTTTAATGCTCGAACATCTAGTGCAGCAGTGGGAAAGATGAGGCTGTCCCTTAAATACATGATGCTTTGTAGAAATCAACATTCCCTCCCCTAAAACTCCCTAGAAAAAAAAATTCATCACTTAGTTCTTTATCCCAACATCCAGGAATTGAATGACTCCTTTGATTAAACAAAGCTAACTGAAAGCAATGGTTCTGGAGGGTCACATAGCCAATTAACTGGCAAACTTTTCAAAATACAAACCCCTAGGTCCTATTCTAGAAACTCTGAACCAAAATATCTAGGGTTGGGATGCAGACATTTGCATTTGAAAAGGCTCAAATGACTCTAAAGCCCTTAGAACTAAAAGCTATATTTCATGTAATCATCATTTATCTTTCAATAACAAGACCTGCTTTAAGTTTTCTGCTTTCCCCATTTATCAGGTGTCACTAGGTGACAGATAAGGTCTTTATCATATTAACTGGTGACTCTCCTTCCAGGGGAAATATTCTTGGAAGTGCTTAGCATAAGTTTAGACTTCTATGGATCTGCCTGCATTGGCATTTCAACAGTTTATTCAGAATTAACAGTTGTGCTAGGCATTAGATGTCTCAACCAGCCAACTCATTTTTATTGTAATCTCTCATACTACTGTCCATACTAGAACCACTTTTCTCTATTCGTTGACTACGATTTTTGACCCATCATCAGTAAGGCAAAAACTTTCAGTCATAATCCAGTTATCATGCTAAATTTGCCATGTATTTTCTTATTCACCACCATAAATAGCAATCTGTTTGTGTAAATCTGACATCTATACAGCAGACGTGTCAGAATTCAAAAACCGAATAACACAGTTTTGCTCTGTGAAATCTGTTGTTATAGAAGACTTTAGTGTTAATTTTGGCCTCACTGGCACTAGATTCTACAGACATTAGGTTCCATAGCTCCTAACAGTTAAATTTTTTGATTTTTAACAATCTCATCCTAATACAGAAACTAGCATCACACATATATTTTACAAAGGGATTTAAAGTAGTAATAAATATCCTGGAAAACACCTCACTGTTTATCAGCTCTGTTATATATTATTTCGACAATCCTAAAAGGCTGGTATTATGTATGTATCACCACTTGTATTTCACAGATGGGAAAACAGCATAAGGTATTGTGCAAGTTTCCCAAGGTCAAAGTTAAACCTATATTCTAACTTCCCATGGATACCTTCAATCCTAGGAAGATAATAAGCAACAAGCAAAAACATGTATAATATTAAGGAAATTTACCTATTCCAGACCCAAGAACAAGGGACAATGTAAGGAGCAAACCCAATTTAGATTCATGGAAAAAAAGTTTCTCACTCAAACTTAGCTTCTTCTTAGTTCTTACAAGGATAAACTTGGCTTAGTCTCTAAACCAGGCGTCCTCAAACTACGGCCACATGCAGGTGTTTCTGCCTGTTTGTTTTTTTACTTCAAAATAAGATATGTGCAGCAGTGTGCATAGGAATTTGTCCATAGTTTTTTTTAAACTACAGTCCGGCCCTCCAACAGTGTGAGGGACAGTGAACTGGCCCCCTGTTTAAAAAGTTTGAGGACCCCTGCTCTAAACCTTATACTGGGATAAGTATTTTCTTAAAAATTATTACCGGCCAGGCACGGTGGCTCATGCCGGTAATCCTAGCACTCTGGGAGACTGAGGAGGGCGGATCCCTTAAGGTCAGGAGTTCGAAACCAACCTGACCAAGAGTGAGACCCCAAGTCTCTACTAAAAGTAGAAAGAAATTAATTGGCCAACTAAAAATATATAGAAAAAATTAGCTGGGCATGGTGGTACATGCCTGTAGTCCCAGCTACTTGGGAGGAGGAGGATCACTTGATCCTGAGGCAGGAGGATCACTTGAGCCCAGGAGTTTGAGGTTGCTGTGAGCTAGGCTGACACCACGGCACTCTAGCCTAGGCAACACAGTGAGACTCTGTCTCAAAAAAAAAAAAAAATTATTACCATGAACCAAATCAAGATAATAGAAAACACCTTATGATTTTTATTATAATTGCTAGAAATTAAATAGCTAATATATTTAACCCACTGCTCTTCAAACAAATCATTAATTTCCCTACTCTGTGTAAATGTCACTGACTCAAGGAAAAATGACCAAAGAGCCTCCTAATTCATTCTTCAAAACCTGGCTGAAATATTGTCTCTTCTATAAACCTTCTCTAACTCCCTCTAGCAATTAGTTACTCCTCCTCTGGGCTTCCATAGTACATTATGATTTCTTCGCATGTATCTATCTTGACCCTGAATCCCTATACTGGACACTGTGAAACATCAACTACACAGATCTTCCCTTAGAGCTGAAGATTTGTTGTACCAGCTACTGACAAGTACTACCAGAAGACAGCCCTTAGCTGTCAGTTATCTTTAGAATTACTACTATTTAAAAGAGTTGTCTTACCTAAGGTCACACCCCCTTTTTAGGACAGCCCATCAATATCTATGGCCAAAGGTCAGGCCCCTTTGGCCCAATTCAGGATAACTCCAAAGGGTGACTCCAGTTTCCTACTCCTATAGGATTGGCTGACATCTTCATTAAGACAACATCACAACTCAATTTCTCCCTCTGACAGTTACTGCTTCCTTCTCTTCTCTCCCACAGGTAGTAATCCCAAGACATTTCCTTACAAAAAAAAAAAAAATTTATGCAGGACTATCTCCAATTCAGTCTGTTTCCCAAGGGACTCAACCTCTGAATTCCCCCAACCCTTCTTCTCCCCCTCCCTCTACACAATGAACAACTCTAGGGTAAAGGCAATATCATTTACTATCCCAGAACCTAATAGAAGATCTAAAAAATGTAATGACAATCACCACTAATGTGTTTTTTAAACACAGACTAAATGATCAAATTACTTTATTTATTTATTTTTTTTTTAGACAGAGTCTCACTTTGTTGCCCAGGCTAGAGTGAGTGCCATGGCATCAGCCTGGCTCACAGCAACCTCAAACTCCTGGGCTCAAGCAATCCTCCTGCCTCAGCCTCCCGAGGAGCTGGGACTACAGGCATGCGCCACCATGCCCGGCTAATTTTTTTTTCTATATATATTAGTTGGCCAATTAATTTGTTTCTATTTATAGTAGAGACAGTGTCTCGCTCTTGCTCAGGTTGGTTTCGAACTCCTGAGCTCAAACGATCCGCCCGCCTCGGCCTCCCAGAGAGCTAGGATTACAGGCGTGAGCCACCTGAATTACTTTAGAAGTAAATTCTAACTTAAAAATAAAATTATGCTAGATTAATTCTCAACAAAAGGAAGCCATGAAAGAGATGATTCCTGGTAGAATTTATCATTTAATTCAGAAGTTGCAAAAAGGAAGAGATCACAAAATGGGTGGATGCAACCAGCAGGCACTCTTTGCTTGGTACACTGTATGCACATGGTATATTATACACATACACACATAAGTATATGTGTATGGACAAATGTTTATGTATACATATGTATATTTTAAACTAGTTGGTAACATTTAAAATAGGAATATAGCAAAAAAAAACCAGATTTTTGACTTCTCATGAAAAACCCAATAATTACGCAAACTACGACTGTAGTCACTTCATGGCAATAACAGGCTGGAGCTTAGTAGCAACTCTTTCCCTCCCTCTGGTGAGAACATGCACTTTCCAAAGTACCATATTACCCACTCAATATCACTCATTTCCATCAATAGCCTGGTCCCACTATGTTTTGACTTTATGGTTGCTAACATAATCAGAGAAAGGACCCACACATTAAAAACTCAGGGAGTGGCTCATGCTTATAATCCTAGCACTCTGGAGGCCAAGGCGGGAGGATCACTTGAGCTCAGGAGTTCCAGACCAGCCTGAGCAAAAAAGCAAGACCCCCATCTCTACTAAAGATAGAAAAAAATTAGCCGGGCATGGTGGTGTGCGCCTGTAGTCCCAGCTACTCAGGAGCCTGAGGCAGGAGCATCTCTTGAGCCCAGGAGTTTGAGGTTACTGTGACCTAGGCTGACGCCAAGGAGCTGTAGCCCAGGGGGAGAGGGGGCAAACGGAGCAATACTCTGTCGAAAGAAAGAAAGGAAAGAAAGAAAGAAAGAAAGAAAAGAACCTCCTAAGAATTCAATGAGGTAGATATTTTTATTCCTATTTTATAAATGGTGAAACTGAGGCACAAGAACCAACTTGCCAAACACACAAAACTATTATTGACACTAGAAGCTGTGTTCCTAGAGCGTAGAGCCTAGGGCTCTCCTAGTGAAAGAACACTGACAATTAAAAGGAAATGACTTTGCATTTACTACAAATGGAGAACCAACAAACAAAAATTTGACAGTATTGATCCAGCACTATCAGGGAAAGACAGTTCTCTGATAAATATGGAAGATTTAGTCACCAGAAACATAACTTTTATGGAGTAAGGACAATTTATGAGGCACCTTCATGGTCTAGATGAAATCTCCTATAAATATTTACCACTATCCTTTTTTCCTTTATTGACTTTAACTCATTGCAACTTTTGTTTTTGGTATAAGACATATTTTGAAAAAAATAAGATAAAATAAAATGTTATACAAAAACGACCTTTAGCTTTGCCCTTTATTTTATTCTGCTCTCTATGCTCAAAACAATCTCCTAATTAACAATTCAGACTCTCAGACACATGAAAGAAGTAATCTTATAACACACATCAGTACTGCAATGGATAGGCATATATACATATTCCCCTGTCCCAACTGAGGCTCTACAAATTGATGTACTGGTTTATATATCCAACTTTTGTGAACTTTGTGAACTCTGGGTACAATGATAAAATTTGGTTTTCCACCCAGAAACATGGTGGACAAACCCTGAAATGTAGTAAAAACCAAGCAACTGCCAACTTTGAGTGCTATCTGAATGGCTAAGCAAGCTTTCAAAGACATTTCCAGCTCACTACTCTCTAATTCTAGAGACTTACACAAACAGGAAATTATTTTTCCTTTCCATTTCACTGAGTTGCTTTGTACCAAAGTCGGCAAAAGAACAAAAACAATAAATATTTGTTAGATGAATGGACTAGTATAGTACTTTCCACTTTACAAAGCTCTTTTTCATACATTCTCTCATCTAACCTTCACAAAAGTAGCAGGAAAGACAAGGATTATCATCCACATTAATGATTTGTTAATTTTTGCCCTGGTGAGAAAGGAGGGCTGGGTAGAATTCCAGGAAGAGATTAGCCTGGTCTTAATTATCTAATGTCACACTCCAACAAAACTGTCTGCTACCTTCTAACTGTTTTACAGCATCCTTCCTATGACAGATCCCCTGATCAAACCATTCCCTGGTTAGAACATTTATTCCTGTCTAAAAATTGTTGCTTAAGCCTCACCTGCTTCACAAAACTGTCCCAGACTAGACCCTGTAGACTCTTATCAGTATAAACACTTCCCTTCCCCTCCTTTCCAATTCCAATAATGTAAACTAATATCTCCCAGCTGTAATGCAATGTATTTGTTGTTATACCTGTCACTTGAGTGTTTGCTGCTCTGGTAAAAAGTGTCTTGACTTTGCTCATGGTGTGGAAATTAATTTTAAATAATCTAATAATAATATCTAATATAGCTCCTTCCTCACAGTTCTGAGCAGCATTTTTTTCTTCCCCTTAACACAACACTCATCATTTTATAATGAAAAGAACATATTAGTTTTGGAGTGAAACAGATCTGTGCTTAAAACTCTGCCACTTATCATCTTTGCAACTCTCTATAAATCTAAGATTAATTCAAAAGTTTAAAAAAGAGAAAAAAGACCCTGCCACTTGCTACTGTGTAGTTCTAGTAATTCATGATATTTAATCTCTTAAACCTCAATTTGTACATTTGAACAATAGGGATTATACAGCCTACACCCAAAAATTGTTAGGAAGGAGAACAAAGTTGCTTCACTGGAGCCCCTCAAGAGTAGCTTTTTGTTTAGTTTCTCAATGAGTAATTTATAATACATTCAATTAGAAAACTGTAATAATTTCCCCTCACTCCAAACCTTGATTAATCAATGCCTAGCTAGACCTCTATATATAATAACTTATTTTCTCAATACATAAGTGTCATGATGCTGACCACTTACCACAACCATAAAGCACCACTGTAAACAACAGGAACAAACAAATCCCAAATCGGGCATTGTAGCCCAGGCCTAAAATCCCAGCAACTCTTTTTTTTTTTTTTTTTTTTGAGACAGAGTCTTACTTTGTTGCCCAAGCTAGAACACCAAGGCATCAGCCTAGCTCACAGCAACCTCAAACTCCTGGGCTCAAGCAATCCTTCTGCCTCAGCCTCCTGAGTAGCTGGGACTACAGGCATGCACCACCATGCTCAGATAATTTTTTATATACATAGTTTTAGTTGTCCAGATAATTTCTTTCTGTTTTTAGTAGAGACGGGGTCTCACTCTTGCTCAGACTGGTCTCAAACTCCTGACCTCATTGAGCGATCCTCCTGCCTCCACCTCCCAGAGTGCTAGGATTACAGGCATGAGCCACCACACCCCCAGTGACTGGGGCTGAGGCAGGAGAATTGCTTGAGGCCAAGAGTTTGAGACTAGCCAGGGCATAATGAGACTCTTGCCTCTTAAAAAAAAAAAAAAAAATTTTTTTTTTTATTTAGCTGGGTGTGGTGGCACATGCCTATAGGTAGTCCTATCTACTCAGCAGGCTGAGGCAGTAAGATAACTTGAGCCCAGGAGTTCAAGGCTGCCTGGAGCTATGATCACACCACTGCTCTCCAGCATGGGAGACAGAGCAAGACCCTATCTCTTAAAAAAAAAAAAAGTATCACTGATAAAGCAATAAAAATTATTAATTTTACTAATTCTCAACATTACTATCAAGAACATTTTTAATACTCTGATTTTTTTTTTTAGGGTGAAATGGGAAGTACTCAAATGCACTTACACCATTTTTAGTGCAAAGAATGAATAATAGGCCAGGCGAGGTGGCTCACGCCTGAAATCCTAGCACTCTGGGAGGCCGAGTCAGATGGATTGCTCAAGGTCGGGAGTTCAAAACCAGCCTGAGCAAGACCCCGTCTCTACTAAAAATAGAAAGAAATTAATTGACCAACTAAAAATATATATAGAAAAAATTAGCCGGGCATGGTGGCGCATGCCTGTAGTCCCAGCTACTCGGGAGGCTGAGGCAGTAGGATCGCTTGAGCCCAGGAGATTGAGGTTGCTGTGAGCTAGGCTGATGCCACGGCACTCACTCTAGCCTGGGCAACAAAGTGAGACTCTGACTCAAAAAAAAAAAAAAAAAAAAAAAGATTTGATGCAAAAATTAGTATTTTGAAAATGTGTTTGACACTGTGAGCCTGTCAGCTTCCCAATTCTTACAAAGACTTATATGATGAAATGGACAGAAACAGTAACAATCATATAACTACATTGGTTGACCAAGTCTACCACCACCCCTGTAATCCCCATTTTGGGGAATTGCCTAAGGCCAGGAGTTCAAGGTCATCCTAGCCCTGGTACAGTGGCTCACGTGAGTAATCCCATATACTCAGAAGGCTAAGACAGGAGGATGGCCTAAACCCAAGAGTTCCAGCTTGAGTGACAGGATAAGACCCTGTCTCTACTTAAAAAAAAAAAAAAATGGTCAGCATTTGGAAGATCTACATAACTCAGTAAGCCAGTAATTTCCAAATGACTAATGCATGATGTTATAAAATCATTTATGAGTAAAGATCCAAAGTGCAAGACAGATCAAGGAATTTTAATATAACACAGTACAAAAGTTCACAGATTCCATACTGTAACAAACCTTTAAAAAGGTCTGTTGTAGTATCAAAGAAGAATAACTACAATCTGAAAAGGATATTAAGATACTCTTTCCTTTTCCAACTACATATCTGTAGGAGGCTGAGTGATTTAACCATATCACCCATCTGAATACAGATTGGTACATACAGCAGTCTTCTATTGAGCCAGGCTTCTCACTAAATTTTAAAGGTAGTTTCATAAAATTATTTATGTTAATATGAATTTTTTGAATAAATGTCTTTTTTTCTTTTTCTTTTGAGACAGAGTCTCACTCTGTTGCCCTGGGTGGAGTGCAATGGTGTCATCATGGCTCATTGTAACCTCAAACTCCTGGGCTCAAGCGATCCTCCTTGCCTCAGCTTCCAGAATAGCTGATACTATAGGTGTGCACCACCACACCTGTCTAATTTTTGTATTTTTGGTAAAGATGAGGTCTTGCTCTTGCCAGTTTTAATTTCTAATATAATAAGTATTAGAAATTACTGTTTGGAGTCCTTAATAATTTTTAAAAATTTAAAGGAGTCCAGAGACCACGAAGTTTGGGAAATGCTATCCTAAAGTACTGCTACAACCTCCTAATTCATCTGCCTGCCTCCAGTTTCAAACCTGCCAATCTACACTACCACCCAACCCACCAGCTTAAACTCACTCATAGTTTCACTTAGCTAATTAGAGCTACACTTAAAAAAATAATTTTTATGTCCCTACTAAAAAGAGTGTAAGCATATCCCATTACATTTAATTAAGTACAAACTCTTTAATATGGCAAAAAAACCTATCAGTGTTTATTAAATTATTATGTACAAGGGACAAACACTTCCATTCATATTTAAGTGGCATCAAGAATATCAGTGAAATAGATAATAGAATCACAAAGTATCATTTTTTTTTTAATTCCAGAGAGAGTGGAATGGGTCAGTCCACAGGAGTGAAGAAAGATCCACTGGGGGGGGGGTGAAAAATAAAATAAAAATAAATTTAACAAAAAACTGCCTCAGCATACTGAGGAGCTGGGACTATAGGCCACTAAGCCCAGCAACATCACATTTAATGATACCAATTCAACTACAAGTTCTTCTGCCCCTTCCACAAAACAGAGATAGATACTGCTTGATTTACCTAATGGCTTATCACCTTTCAAATAAGACCTTGATTTCTTATTAATATATGCCAAAGAAAGGGAGGCTACCATAGAAATGAAAGGAGGAACTAAACAAACTGACTCTAGAACTCAACTTTTCAGCTTCCCAATACTAGATCTTGAAAATTTAAGAGCTTTTCATGGATAATTTATTTTAACAAAATGCAATGTATTAACTGACTTTACAAGCAAACACTAAGCAAGAAAAAGATAGGATTTTACTAAAACATCTGAAATGTTTTCACTAGAGCAAGGGTCTCAATCAGGGCAATTTTGACATATTCTTGAGACATTCTTGACTGTTAGGGGGGATGCGGAGGGGGGGAGTGTTATGGGTATCTAATGGGTAGGGGCTAGAAATGCTGCTAAACATCATATAATACACAAGAGAGTCTCCCACAATAAAGAATTATTTGGGCTGGGCGCGGTGGCTCACGCCTGTAATCCTAGCATTCTGAGAGGCAGAGGAGGGCGGATTGCTCGAGGTCAGGAGTTCGAAACCAGCCTGAGCAAGAGCGAGACCCAGTCTCTACTATAAATAGAAAGAAATTAATCGGCCAACAAATATATTTAGAAAAAATTAGCCCGACATGGTGGCACATGCCTGTAGTCCCAGCTACTGGGGAGGCTGAGGCAGGAGGATCGCTTGAGCCCAGGAGTTGGAGGCTGCTGTGAGCTAGGCTGACACCAATGCACTCACTCTAGCCTGGAGCAACAAAGCAAGACTCTGTCTCAAAAAAAAAAGAATTATTTGGCCCAATGTGTCAACAGTACCAAAGCTGAGAAATCTTGCTCTAGAAACATACTATGCCAAATACTTAGGGTCAACTGCAAAGGATGCACTAAATTCTCAGGAAATGTTTACCTACTTTGCCTCTAATACTTATTGTTAAATCTCTAAATTTATTAATCCCCCAACCTTTCAGCAAATTTCATAATTAACATATGTTCTCTTTATTGGAAATTAAACATCAGTATTAGTATCCTTTACTTCCTAGACTAATTGCTACCACATAAATATTATAATAATATAACCAATTTTTTCCAAGCTGTGAACTTGGTTTCCTAAAAATTCTACTTACCTTAGTTAACAGGGAGCTAACAGACATGAATAAAGTTAGGTACCAAAGTACCATGTAACATATAAATAGCATGGGTCCCCTTATCTGGGCCCCATATTTTGGGAGCACACCAATACCCAGACTCTTCATTGACTATTTTTAGGTTTAACTCTTCCATATTTGTTTATTCATTCAAGCAAACACACTTACTGAGGGCCTACTACATGCCAAGCAACCTGACTACAAAGATAAGACAAAAATATTTTACCACAGTCTAATAAAAATACAAACAGCTAAAATACAAAATGATATGTGTTATAAATAGAAGTGTCAAGTGTTATGAAAGCTTGCAGGGTAGAAAATGCTAATAAGAAAGGCTAAGAGCAGGATGCTTGAACTGAGAAAATGTCACAGAAAACATACTCTGTTCACATTTTACTATTTAGACTATAGTTCTCTTCTGCACTACTAGTTTTCAGTGTATGCTATGTCATCTAAATAAGGGCAGAGTGACAATCTGATGTGGCAACTAATTCAGTTTCATCAAATCTTAATGGAAAGTCAAAAAATAATTTTATCTATTTTCCAGTACTTCCATCCTGTCCAACCTTTGGTTTTGCTTTTTAAATATCCTACCTTCTTCCACCAAGTAAACATACTGTTACCCAATTCTAATGTTTCTTTCTGGATTTATAAGATTGTTACAGGGAAATGATTATCTCTCTTTTCTTTCTTCCAGTTAGCTTCTTCCTCCAAAACAGAGTTTAATTTCCTCACCTAGTCTACTACAAAACTTCACCTTGAATTCTGTACCTAAGAGGAGCCCTGAGATCCAAGGTACAACTACAAAGTGACTGCTGTCTAGCTTTCCAAATTTTGTGGATATTTCCTGCTTTCTATTCCAGTACTCTTGTAGGTCACTAACTGGACTTTCCTCCCAGTAGCAGACACAAGTCAAAATTCAGATTTTGAAAGGGAATCTAGCCAATGACTTGTAGTTTTATTGATTTGTTTCAACACACAACATCACTGACATTCTTTAACCAACTTTTAAGTAAAGTTTAGTTCTTGACGTTTAGGTTAGGGTACTACTAATGAAGGTTCTACCTTACCCTGAACTGGTAGCAACTAAATCCAAAACGCTATTGAAGACTAAATCCGAGTACTCTAATTACCAAATGTACCCGCCCTGCCAACGCCTCAAAGGGAATCCTTAATATTGGGACACTAAAACATTCAGGGAGGGTGAAGTACTAGAAAAATTTCTAGACTTGTGTCGGGCTACCTGGCACTGGCTAATTCTGTCTCTTACTCCGGGCCTTGGTTTCTCCATCCATAAAACCTGACTTCATTTCTAGGTCCTTATGGCAACAGTAGTCCAGAAATCCAATCTTTCTCTTCATCTGGCTTTACATGGAACACATCAGAGAACCGGAAAGAACCTTTTACTCCACGGAACCGACCCAAATTCTCAGGTTTTATCCTAAAAAAGCTAGCAAACTTCCGACTCGCGCACCCTACCCCTGGGGCTGCCCATTTCCCTCAGGGAAAAACCCTGACAAATAAAGCCCATTCCGCACGACGGTCAAGGACCTGTGGAGACCATATTCAGGGTTTTAAGGAGCTGCCCCCCGAAAAGGCAGGCCCACTGTGGGCTCCTAATCACCGCTGAACGAATGAATGAGTACAAACAGATAGATGGACGCTCCCTCAGCCCAGGCAGCAACTGGAAACCCCGGGCCTAGACCCCACCGACGTCGATTCCCTCCCAGAGCCAAAAGAGCCAAGCCTCGGGCCGCAGGGTCGCGGGTCCCGCCCCTCCCTCAGGCCAGAGGGTGCGCGCCGGGGCGCGAGACTTCGGAGCTGAGAGGGCCTGGGACGCCCCGCGCATCCGCCCGCCCTGAGGAGAGGTGGAGTCTGCCAGTCCGTGGCCGCCGCTGCCGCTCTGGCTCCCGACTTACCGCGGTGCGGTGGAGAAGAGGAAGTGTCAGGAGCGAGGGCCCAGGCCAGTCCGCCACCCGCCGCTCACAGAGCAGCGCGTGGCCCCCACGAAACCGTCGCCACCGCCACCGCTACCGACCGCAGCTTCGGGCGCAGCGCGTAGAGGGCCAGACTGCGTCACACGCCGCCCACCGTCAGAGGCTCGCTCTGGGCGCTCCGCCCTCGCTGTCTGCGCATTGGCAGACGCCGCCGCCACTCTAGGCCCACTCTGTTATTCATTGGGCAATGAGTCTTTTGAAACCGAACGTGAAGGCAATCTCCGGGAAAAGGGGCTAGAGGGAAGAGGAGGGGCAAAAGGAACTACGGGGAGGAAAAGGGGAGGGGCAGAAGGAGGGACGTGGAGTCCCGCCCCTCACCGGCCGCGGTTGGCTGGGAGCTATTCGTGACGTCACAAGGCCCCTGGAAGTGGGCTGGTGAGTGGCTAGACTGGGGAGCACCCGGCGTGTGGGAGTAGAGTGGTGACGCTATAACGAGACTCCGCCCCCTTCCTGCGTGCGGAGAGACTCGGGCTGCGGGAGCTCGGGCCAATCAGAGGGAAGCCCCCAGGATGGCATGGTAACTCTTCTACCCTTTCCTTGCCCCAGCACGCGGGCGGTGATGGGAAGATTTCCTGGTCTCTGCCCGCACTTCGTGTCCAGACCACGTGCGGAGCTGAGCACCGTGTGGTGGTGGGGGGGGTCCGTCTGTCCGCATAGCTTGTCTGCGACTGCTCTGACCCCCTAAATCCCGACCCTCCTCTCTCATGACTCATGCTTGTCCCAGCACTCTGTCTTTCTGAATTTCTAGGGTAGACATTATGAGCATTGGAGATGCCCTCAGAAAATATACCCCCTTAGAGCCTAGTACAGATGAGGATTCTTGGAACTTCTTTCCCAGATGCACGTTGAGAACCCCTACTATTCTTAAAGGAGTAATTCAAATGTTTTCACCTTCTCTGTGGATGCGCTTGCCGACCTTCCCCAGACAGTTGAGCTAATGCTTGTGCAGGCCTCTGTTACAACCTTGTCACTTTGTATCCTATTATTTTCCTTTCGGTATTCTGTGCCCTGGGCTTTTGTTGTTCAGAGCTGCATTTTCATCTTCTTGATATTCCTTTCCTCCCTGGGCCTAGCTCTGAGCAGAAGCCTGATATTACAAGAGGGAGAGGTGGAGGTCTCAAGCAGAATAGCAGAAGCTGTAATCGGAAAGCAAAATCCACACAGACTACACCTCCGCCACCATCTCTTCCTGGGACGTCAATACAAAATTGAAATGGGTTTTGCCCCAAACATGATGAACTTAAATCCTCTAGGTTTTTCAGTGGTAGCAAGGGATTAGAGATAGTTGATTTGTTTGTTAATAACCTGAATTATTTGCAAAGATGGAATAAGATAGTAGGTGGAACAAACCACACATAGTAGGTGCTAAGTAGATGCTTAAAGGAAGAAAAAATAATAATGTATGAAGCACTGGGCTTGTCAAAACTGCAAGGGGGTTTCTGTCTAGGTACAGTTGCTTGTTGCACAAAGATCCAGTTATTGAGACAAGGAGTATTGCCCACAGACGTCATGCCAGAATGGGAGAAACTGCCTCAAATCTCTCTCTCCTAATAAGGGAGATCATGGGCTTTAAAGGAGGGGCCACTATCCCTTGGGGCAGGTCAAGGTGTATCTCACAAAGGACTACATGCAGCTGAGGGAGGTGGCTCACGTCTATAATCCTAGCACTCTGGGAGATCAAGGTGCAGGATCCCTTGAGCTCAGGAGTTGGAGACCAGCCCGAGCAATAGCGAGACCCGTCTCTACTAAAAATAGAAAAATTAGCCGGATGTAGTGATGTGCACCTATAGTCCCAGCTACTCAGGAGGTTGAGGCAGGAGGATCCCTTGAGCCCAGGAGTTTGAGGTTGCAGTGAGCTGCGATGATGCCAGGGCACTCTACCCAGAGCAACAGAGTGAGACTCTGTCTCAAAAAAAAAAAAAAAAAAAAGGCTCCACACATTGGGACAGTTGTAGGGGATGGCGAATCTTGCCTTCAGGAAGTCTGCTCAGAGGCTTTTAGAATCTTTTCTCAGTTGTCCTGCAGAAAATCCACCATTTCTGGGAAACAATTCAAAAGGTCAATCAAGTAGTTAATTAAGGGAGAGGATTATTTTAGGGGTCATTGAAATTTTTTCAGTGGGTGGCCACTTATAAGCTTGTGGCTCCACTGATGAGCTTCCCTCCACACTAAAAATTAATATATGGATGGACAAATTGTACAGCTAGTTTAAACATCTGACTGTAGTCACCTTCCTCCAAACACCTCTCTTTTCCCACCACTCTCCCTTGCCTTTGCTCTACTCAAAAAAGTCATTAGCTCTCCCTGGATAGTTATAGTAACTTCCTTACTGCCCTCCTGGACCTTTGATTTCTTGCCCTTCAATCCTCAAACCCAACTATGTTTAAGCCTCCCCTATACTTATTTATTTTGGTGTCTCTAACACAAGGCACACAGTGGGTGCCTTGTAGATTTTTGATGCATGAATGAGTGAATTATTTCCTTCAGTGGGAAATAGTAGAAGTGTTGGACTTTGCAGTTAGAGAACCCTGGGTTTAAATCTGAACCCAATCATATATTAGCTAAATGAACTTGGACAAATTTCCTAGCCTCTCGGAACCTCAATTTCCTTATATGTAAAATGGGCATAACAACTGTATTTGCCACACAGGGTTGTTGTGAGAATTAAATGAGATAATACACGTAAATACACTTAGCATAGTACCTAGTAAACAGTAAGCCAAGCAATAAGGGATATGTATTCTTTAGAAATGTCAAGGAGTTCCCATTCTAAATATTCTAAGACATGGATTCTGACACAGAAAGGGGGCTCAGGAATACATTGTTTTCTTTTCTTTTGCTAAAAATGGTTCTGAAAGAAATATGTCTTGAGTGAGTAAGCGAATGAGTACATTCAGTCCAAAGTAGTAGTAGGTGTGCAGCAAAATAGTGCATGCTGTAGAAAGACCAGAGGAGTACACATTGGATGAGGAATGCTCCAGGGAGGAATTTCTGTGACCTTGGTGATTCCTAAGGTGATCTTGTTAGGTACTCTGGTAAGCATGTGGCCCACAGGTCATCATTTCCAGGGACTCCTGACTGGTGAAAGACATCTTTGTGGACCCAGAGGTTCCTGGCCCACCCACTCCTACTCGAATTCTCATAACACACCTTTCAGGTATAATCATCTTCCTTCTTCTGCTCTGAAGATAAGGAGTTTGGTGCATGCTCACAAAAGCTTGCTGAGCCAAGCTTTGACATAGGCATTAGGAGGCCAGAGATGTGCACAGCTCAACACTTTGCTCTTGCCAAGAAAGAGCTAAGGAAAGCCCAGCTCTGTCCTAAGAGCCACCCATGACTTGACAACTCACTCTATGCTGCTATGAAGGATTGGTGCTCAGGGAAGAAACAGATCTGTAAGGATTACAAAATAATGGAAGGGCAAGAGACTTCCTTCCAGAGTGATGGTTCTAGATTTCCTATATGGTGCATTGGAAAGAGCAGCAGAGCTGGAGTCAGAACTAAGTTCAAGTCCTAGCTCTGCTACTTTTTATATCTTGCACAAATTATTTAACTATTTTTTGCTCCAGTTTCCTTGTCTATGAAATGGATACAATACTTAGTATTTTGTAAGGTGGTTGTGAAGGTCAAATGGAATTTGCAAGGATTGGGCACTGTTTGGCCCATAGTAAGCACTCAGTAAATGTTGATTCCCTAACTCTTTTCCTATAACTTGATAAGGAAGGGTGAAGTTTATAAATAGCATATAATTGCATTTTTAGAAATGCTATGTGAATACCTTTGACTTTTAACTAGAACACTTAGTCAATTACATTTAATGAATTTCCTGGTATTGTCAGGATTTTGTCTAACATATTATGCTTTCTATTTTGTCCAAACATTTCTATTTCTTTTTCTTTCTTTCTTTCTTTTTTTTTTTAATTTTTTTGAGACCAGGTCTGGCTCTGTTGCCTAGGCTAGGGTGCTGTGGCATCATCATGGCTCACTGTAACCTCAGACTCCTGGGCTCAAGCCAATCCTCCTGCCTCTGCCTTCCAAGTACTGGGACTACAGGCGTGCGCCACCATGCCTGCCTGCCTGCTTTATTTATTTATTTATTTATTTAGTGAAGATGAGATCTTGCTGTGTTGCTCAAGTTGGTCTCAAACTCCTGGCCTCATGCAATCCACCCACCTCAGTCCCTGCAAGGTTCTGGGATTATAGGCATAAGCCACTATGCCCGGCCTCTTTTATTTTTTATTTTTGTAATAGTAGCTGCCATTTATGGAAGCCCAGATCTTTGCTAGATTTTTTAAAAATTGAGATATAATTCACCTAACATAAAATTCACCCTTTATTTATTTATTTATTTTTTTGAGACAGAGTCTTGCTTTGTTGCCCAGGCTAGAGTGAGTGCCGTGGCATCAGTCCAGCTCACAGCAACCTCAAACTCCTGGGCTCAAGCGATCCTGCTGCCTCAGCCTCCCTGGGACTACAGGCATGCGCCACCATGCCTGGCTAATTTTTTCTATATATTTTAGTTGGCCAATTAATTTATTTCTATTTATAGTAGAGACAGGGTCTCGCTCTTGCTCAGACTGGTTTCGAACTCCTGACCTCAAGCAATCTGCCCGCTTCAGCCTCCTAGAGTGCTGGGATTATAGGTGTGAGCCACAGCACCTGGCCAAATTCACCCTTTAAAAGTATATAATTCAGTGATTTTTAGTATAGTCACAAGGTCGTGCACCACTATCCAACTCCATAACATTTTTTAACCCCAAAAAGAAACCCTAAACCCATTAGCTGTCACTTTCTATCCCACGCTTTCCTCAGCCCCTGGCAACCACTAATCTCCTTTCTGTATGGATTTGCCTGTTCTGGACATTTCATATAAATGGAATCATACAATATTTGGCTTTTGTGTCTGGCTTCTTTCACTTAGCATAATGTGTAGCATGTATGACTACTTCTTTTTATAGTTGAATAATACTCCATTATATGGGTATACCACATTTTGTTTATCCATTAATCAGTTGATGAACATTTTGATTGTTTATACTTTTTATCTATTATGAATAATGCTATTATGAACATTTGTATATAAGTTTTGTGGGCATGTTTTCAATTCTCTTGGGTTTATACCTAAGAGAATTGAAAATCGGAGTGAAATTACTGGATTATATGGTAACTATATTTTTAAGTTTTTTTTCCTACCTGTCAAATGCTTTATTTTTGATTTTGTATGTTGACTTTTTTAAATTTAATTTTAAAAAAATAATTGAGGTGAAATTCACATAACATAAAATTACACATTTTAAAAGTGAACAATTCAGTGGCATTTAGTCCATTCACAATAGTTGTACAACTACTACCTCTAGCTAGTTCCAAACATTTCTATAACTCCAAAGCAAAACCCCTTATCCATTAAGCAGTATCTTCCTGTTCCCCTCTTCCTCCAGCCCCTGATAACTGCCAATCTGCATTTTGTCTCAATGGATTTATCTACTCTTACATTTTATATAAAAGGAATCATAAAATGTGTGGCCTTTTGTATCTGGCTTCTCTCACTTAACATATTTTCAGGGTTCCTCTAGGTTGTAGCATATATCAGTACTTCATTCCTTTTTATAGGCAAACAATATACTATTGTATAGATATACTACATTTTATTTATCCATTCATTGGTTGGTGAACATTTGGGGTGTTTCCATCTTTTGGCTATTGTGAATAGTGCTGCTATGAACATACATATACATGTACCTGTTTGAGTACCTATATTTTCAGTTCTTTTGGATAAATACCTAGGAATATAATCGTGGGGTCATGATAACTTGGTGTTTAATTTTTTAGAAACTTCAAAACTGTTTTCCAAAGTGGCTGCACCATTTTATATTCCTACCAGCAATATATGAGGATTCCAATTTCTCCTCTTCTATATCCTAGCCAACACTTGTTATTTCCTTTTTTTTTTTCCATTATAGCCATCCTACAAGTACAAGGTGGTATCTCATTGCAGTTTTTTTTTTTTTTTTTTGAGACTGAGTCTCGCTTTGTCGCCCAGGCTAGAGTGAATGCCGTGGCGTCAGCCTAGCTCACAGCAACCTCAAACTCCTGGGCTCAAGCAATCCTGCTGCCTCAGCCTCCCGAGTAGCTGGGACTACAGGCATGTGCCACCATGCCCGGCTAATTTTTTCTATATATATTAGTTGGCCAATTAATTTCTTTCTATTTATAGTAGAGACGGGGTCTCGCTCTTGCTCAGGCTGGTTTTGAACTCCTGCCCTCGAGCAATCTGCCCGCCTCAGCCTCCCAGAGTGCTAAGATTACAGGCGTGAGCTACCGCCCGGCCTCATTGCAGTTTTGATATGCATTTCCCTAAAGACTAATGATGTTGAGCATCTTTTCACTGCTTATTGGCCATTTATATCTCTCCTTTTTGCATTCTTTTGGATTATTCCATTTTTCCTACTATACTAGTTCAGAAGTTAAGTTATCTTTTTCTATTATTATTTTAGTGATCTCCCTAGAATTTACCGCATGCATTCTTAAATTACCCAAGTGTCATGCTAGTCAGTACTTTTGTGTGTGTGTGTGAGAGAGAGAGAGATAGGCTCTTGCTCTGTCACCTGGCTGGAACACTAATGTATGACCATAGCTCACTGCAACCTTGAACTCCTGGGCTCAAGCAGTCCTCCTACTTCAGCCTCCCAAGTAGCTGAGATTACATGTGGGTGCCACTGTGCCCAGCTGATTTTTAAATTTTTTATACAGATGGAGTCTCACTATGTTGCCCAGACTGGTCTTGAAATCCTGACCTAAAGCAATCCTCCTGCCTTGGCCTTCCAAAGTGCTGGGATTACAGGCGTAAGTCACAGTGCCCGATCTAATCAGTACCTTTATGGGAAGGGTAGAGTTTCCTGAGATGGAAAGGAGAAGAGAGAACATTCCAGGCTAGATGAACATGGAAAGAGAAGGTGTAGGGCCAAGAAAGAGCTCACTATATCTAGGAGTGCTACTGGGACTTCATCCTAGAAGTCTAAGGGGAGCCAAAGGAAGTTTTATAGAAAAAGGAAGATTTCATTACTGTTTGAGTCACAGTGGAGCCTAGAACAAGATAAGTGAGCCTGGAGTGGGTAGTTTAAAGCCATCCAAGAAGGATGTCTTGGTCCTGAAAAAGATCTCTGACAAGAACAAATCCTCAACCCAAGAAGAACACTGATTTTCCTGAGGTTTCCCAGGAGGCTGGGGCAAAATTTGGTCTGAAGCTGGATGTCTTTAGCATTGTCTACGTCCCTGCCTCTTTACCTTCCCCAGCCATGCTCACTCAGTCCTCTACCCCTAGGCAGTTGTTCTTCAAAGGCTTTTCTTACAGTTCCTAAATCTTTGCTTGATCTATGTAAATACTGCCCATCTTTGAAAAATCTAGTTCAATTAAATCAATCCAACAAATATTTTTGGAGCTCCTGCTATATGCCTGTCCCAGGGCTAAGCCAAAAGTATTGAGAAATGAATGAAACAAGTTGGGGTTCCATCCCTAAATGAGCTCCCAGGAGGGTGGAGGAAACAGGCAACAAATTATTTGGCTACGTGGTCAGAACCCTAATAAAGGTGTGATAGAAAGCCATCTAATGCTGCCTATGGAGTGGGGAGGTGGACAGATCATGGGATCTGGGGGAGAGGATAAGGAGGAAGTTGAGTAAAGCTTTATAGAAGCAGGCAGTGAAACTAGAGTGTAAAATTTATAGTTCTGGAGTAGAGAGGACTGCCAGATTATGAAGAATTTTGAATACAACACTAAGGAATTTGCTCTTGATCCTAAAAGCTGTGGGGAATTGCTAAATAATTTCTTTGCAGCAAGGGAGGGACGTGGTCAAGAGGTTTAAAAGAAGAGCCTATATGTTTCAGAAGAGCCATGTTGCTGTAATGGGGAGGATGAGGAAGAGACAGGATGGCAAGCAGACCAGCGAAGGAGATCTTCTATAGGAAGCTTTCCTTGAAAACCACATCCCACATTCTCTTCTGCTCTTCTGCCTCCTACTTCTATACTGCTCCCATGCTAATGGGGGCCAGAACATCCCTGTGAACAAACACTCAGTCTCTGGGGTGGGTATCTGAAGTGAGTGCGTAGACAGATGGAGTGGAGCAGTGACTGTGGCTAAAGCTGGAAAATGGTGGTACTGTTTCAGGCACAGGCCTCTCTGAGGTATGTCCACATACCAAGCAAATCCACTAGGAAGTCAGGAGACACTGGAAGCCCTCAGCAGCAGCAGCTACTTGGACAATGGACAAATGCCAGTTTAGCAAACACTTAGTGCCTACTGAATGAGGGCAAGACTAGATGCTCAGATACATGTTCAACTTCTTTATCTGTAAAATGGATTTCATCAAACATACCTCACCAGATTATTAAGAGGATCAAATAAAAGTGTGTACATAAAAGTCCTTGGCACATATTAATAGTAAGAACTCATTTTTTTTCCTACTTTTCCTCACATAGATCAAGGTGGTAAGTCTTTCAAACTTACAGTGAAATAAACAGATTCTGAGAGGGTCAGTGACAATCAAGGTCAGACAGTTTGGAAAAAGCCCAGGACAAATTCAGACTGTAGCTTACATGTCTAGTCATAATAACCATCACATATTGTATACCTTCTACATGCCTGCTACATTACCTTTAATTCTCACAACAACACTTTGATGTGGATATTCCAAAAACTATTTTATAGATGAGAAAACAGAGGCTCAGTGCTAAATATTGCCCAAATAACTGGAGATTTAAAAAATTAATCTAAAGAATTAGATCAGAGCACCTCAAGGTTCCAGCATTGGAAGTGGTCTAGAGGAAGGAAGAGGGAATGGTACTTAGGGCCAAGGGAACAGACAAGGAATCAAGATAGGAAGCAAGGGCCAGGAGCAGACACCCCTGGGATGAAGCTAGACAAGAGGATGCCATGAAGCCCTGAGGTAGAAAGCCCGACTCTAGTTGCCAAAATAGAGGTGGTTCTTTTAGTAAAGTTTTACTAGTCCATTTGCCCTGGGAACTTAAAGAACAGGATGGGAGAGAATTTGAAGTCAAGAAAAGTAGTTTTTAACCACATGTACTTACCAGCAAATTGGTATTAACCAGTCAACACATAAGTGGACATATAGGAATAACATTTATCAGGTGTTGGGCAGGTGGGAGGGGGGAGGAGGGGATGGGTATATACAAACATAATGAGTGAGATATGCAACGTTTGGGGGATGGTCACGCTTGAAGCTCTGACTTGAGGGAGGAGGGAGGCACGGGCAATGTACGTAACCTTAACATTTATACCCCCATAATATGCTGAAATAATAATAAAAAAAAGGAAAAAAAAGAATACATTATCAAAAGAGGGGATGATATCTTGGAATTTATAGAAATGGGAAGTCAGAGGAGAATTTAGATCATGAGTTTAGCAATGATCAGAGGAGAAATGCTAAATCTGGGAGAAACCAGACCAGAGACATACTTTCCACTGTGGGACAGGGATCTCATTGTTCTCATCATAATTAAATAAAATTGCCTACAAGATTAACAAAAAAAAAACAAAAAGAAAAGTAGTTTTTAGAATAAGACACCTTCCCTTCAGAGTTGGACTCCCCCCCACACACACCAAGTGAATCTGAGATGTCTCTGTATCCTCCACCATTGCTCAGCCAGGGGCCTGTCACAGACAGGGCCTAGGCCGAGTGAATGAACAAGAGTGGATGCATGAAGAGCTCTGGCAAATTAGTCAACAAATGTAAACCCCTTCTCCCCAATCTGCAAAGTGCCAATTATAGTGGCTATAATTAAAATTAAAGTGGCTATCTTGTGGATTAACAGTCTTTAGTGATTTAAGGGAATGACCTCAGGTGCCAGACTTGAATCCTGGTTCTCATATTTACTAGCTGTGTGAATAGGTAACTTAGCTTCTCTGTTTTCCATTGGTAAAATGGGAATATTAATAATATTTACCTCCTAGAATTTTTGTCAGAATTAAATGAGATTACACATAAAAAGTAGAGTGCCTGGGACATAGTGGGTGTTCAGAATGTGTTATTTATTACTGTGAAGATTTAAATAGGAAAGATGCAATGGTAACCGTGTCTACTTCAGAGGTCCTCCACCCCCTGCAGGTGCTCTAACAACCCCCCAGTGTACCTGCAGGAGGGATTACTGGTCCCCTAACCCTCTTGGGCAGGATGGTCTTTACAAAGAGAGCCCGTGGTATCCAGATCACGGCACCAAAAGAAAAAAGAAAAAAAAAAAGGATATATAAAAGGGAGCCAGTTTCCCTCTTAAGTTCCTTTATGGGTCAGTCAGGGTCAGGGTGGGAAGAAAACCCTAGCAGCTGGTTTCTGGGTGTTAATCCGTGTGGGGAGAGACCCAAGGCTGGGGACAGGAGATTCTCTGCCTGTGCTATGACGGGACATGGCGCCCTCTCCTGATCAAAGGCGGAACAACACTGGGCCAGAGTTTCTGGGTTGGGCCTCACCGGAACTCACTACCTGCAAAGGTGCTCTTCTCTTTGCTGAAATGTCCCCAACCGGCTCTGGGGAGCAAAATTTGGGGGAGGGGCGCCGAGGCTGAGACGAAACTGGTTTAATGTTTCAGAAGGGCGAGGCTGGATAATCGGTGAGAATGGGGGTAGGGGGTAGGAGAGACTGGGGTCAGGGAATGAGAGAAATCAGGGCCCTGTTGAATTAATTTTATGTTCTTTCAACAGGTGATGGAACGCTGAGAGGTAAGGTGACAAGGTGACTTATCTAACATGTCGAATCCAGATGTCCAGGGCTCTTCCGGCTGCCCTCGCGCAGCTGAAATTGGCGATGCAGTCCAGGGCGTGAGAGGCATGGCTTGAGGAGACGCCAGAGTAAGGGGGAGAGCCGGAGGTCGGGGTCCCCAGAAGCAGGGAGGAGCCAGCGGAGAATCCGGGCGCTGTTTCCTCCCTAAGTTCCGCCCCGAGCGCGCCGGGCCCGCCCCTGCCGTTCCCGCTCCGACCCGCCCCCCGGAGCTAGCCCCCGGCCCAGGCCTGGGCTGCCCCCAGGTTCCCCGGCTTCCAGCCTGCGCTGGCGCGGCGTCCTGGCCACCGTCGCCTGGGTGAGTATAGGGGTGGGTGTGCCAGACGGCCGGGCAGCCCCACTCAGGGGAGCTCGGCCACGCGGTCCAGCCTCCGCAGAGCCGGGCCCCGAGCTCTGGGGGTCTTGGTGCCTGCTCTCCTGTAGCAAATATCACATATCCCAGGAACTGCTGCTGTCTGGACTTGCGGAGCTGAGCCCAGTCTCCCCTCCCCAACATGGTGTTATGTGTGCAGGGATCGAGCTCTCCTTTCTTTACTCCGCAGGGCCTCCTGGTCAGGATTCCTCCTAGGTGCGGTGGATGGAGGGGCTGGTGGGTGGGGTGGGGTGGAACCCCATAGACAAGTTTTGAATCCCAGCTCTGCCAGATATTAGCCTGTGACCTTGAGTAAGTATTTTTAACCTTCCTGAGCTTCAGTTTCCTCGTCTGTAAAGTGGAAACATACAGGCTATAGCGCCTAGCTCATAAAATTATAGCGAGGATTAAGAGACAATGTATGTCTGGGGGCTGTGGTGGTTACCCTTGTAATCCCAGTACTTTGGGAGGCTGAGGCGGAAGGATGGCCTGAGCCCAGGAGTTCAAGACCAGTCTAGGCAACAGCAAGACCCTATCTGTACAAAAAAACTTAAAAAAAAAGCCAAGCTTGGTGGTGCATGCCTGTAGTTCTAGCTACTCTTTTTTTTTTTTTTTTTTTTTTTGAGACAGAGTCTCACTTTGTTGCCCAGGCTAGAGTGAGTGCCGTAGCGTCAGCCTAGCTCATAGCAACCTCAAACTCCTGGGCTCAAGCAATCCTCCTGCCTCAGCCTCCCAAGAAGCTGGGACTACAGGCATGCGCCACCATGCCTGGCTAATTTTTTCTCTATATATTAGTTGGCCAATTAATTTCTTTCTATTTATAGTAGAGACAGGGGTCTCACCCTTGCTCAGGTTCGTTTTGAACTCCTGAGCTCGAGCAATCCGCCCGCCTCTGCCTCCCAGAGTGCTAGGATTACAGGTGTGAGCCACCGCGCCTGGCCAATTCTAGCTACTCTTGAGGCTGAGGCAGGAGGTTCGCTTGAGCCCAGGAGTTTGAGGCTGCAGTGAGCTGTGATGGCACTACTGCACTCTGGGCAACGGAGCAAGACCCTGTCTCTAAAAAAGAAAGAGAAAGAATGTATATCAAGTGCTGAGCAGGGTGCCTAGTACTCCATAGGCACCCGGTAAATGTGGATTTGGATTGGAGACTGAGAAGATCTCTAGGGACTTTGGAGATAAGATAGGATTACTCCTGGGAAAGCAGTTTTAAGCTAAGTGGTACCAGTGAGAAAGTTAGAGTTGTCTGGGAGCTAAACAACTGCCCTTTAGGTAGTGGGCTCCTGGCCCTAAGGTATAGAGGAGTGGAATGACCAAGTGGGAGGGGCCTTGGAAATAATCTAAACCACATGATTCCCTTGTTGCATAACTGTGGAAACAAGCTCAGAGTGGAAAGGTGGCTTGCCCAAGGTCACACAGCTAAAAGGGAGACCAGGCATACCTGTAAGTAGAACAAACTGTTCCTTGAACCTCTTCATCACCCCCAGCCTTGGGTAGTGCCTATTCATTCCCTAAAGATCTGGTCTTCAACTTGGGGATCCTGGTGGTTCCTGAGGGATCTGGGGCAGCAGGCTTCAGGGAGACTAGTGCTACTATAACTGAAGGGTCTGGATTTGAACTGAGTGGGGAAGGTGCTCCCCATCTAGGGCCCTAAGGGACTAATAGTTCAATTAAGGATAACCCAGAGAATGTGTTTGATCTAGGAGCGCACCATAGCCACTTCCAACTCCCCAGGGATATCCCTGATTTCCCTGCCCCCAAAAGGGAGAGAGGAACTTGAGCAGTTAGGGCAGGCTGCCTGATTGGGCTTGCAAAGGCAGGTGGGGAAAGATGGATAAGAATGCAGAGGTGTATTCACTTGGCTTGCTCTAGAATGAGGGTAGGACTGGAAAGGAGAGTCATGAGGGTGGGGCCCTGAAGAGTTGGGACTTACTTGATTTAACTAGGCCTTTGAGCCCAGCAGACCAGTTTCCTGGCTGGGAAACAAGAAGCCTAAATTCCAGGGATGGCTTTCCCTCTGACTCAGTATATAGCTTTGAGGAAGGGCCTTTCTCTCTCTCTGTATCTTGGTTTCTCTATCTTTTCAGTGGGAACAGGGCTAACTGGCTCATCTATGTAGGATTGATTTTTCCTTTTCTTCTTCCTATGGACAGGAATCCCTTCTTCCTCCCTCACGCTAGTCCTAACCTGACCTTTCTGCCCAGAGCTCTGACATAGAGAGGAAGGGGTCAAGAAAGGCCAGAGTTGCAGACTATACATCTTCGTGGGCCCTACATCGTCCTACTGTTGCCTCTTGCATCTAGTTGCTATGTGACCCTGGGCAGATTCCTGCTTTAATTTCCCCATCAGGTTGGTGTATACTTAGCTATTACAGTTCCTGTCCTCAGTGACCCTTGTCTGGAAGGGAAATCACAGTGCTCAGGAGCCCTTACCTATTCACAGGAAGGTGGTGGATAGGCCCCTGGGCACTTGGAAGCCTCCAGAAGCTGACCAAGCAGGTCTCTCCAGCAAACAGCAAGCCCAGGCTAGCGCCAGGCCTGATTCTGCAAAGCCTTTCACCCTCAGAGCACGTGAGGCAGCAGGCGGGGACAAGCAGGGGGTCGAAGTTCTGTTTGCTTCCATGGAGTCCCTACACTGTGACTGCGGTGCAGGCACACAGAGCACAAAGAACTGGCAAGGGACTGAAGGTGCAGGAGGGCCCTAGGCTGGTGGGTGAAGCAGTGAGAGCTGATGAGAGGCCTGGAAGCTTGGAGGCTGGGCCTGAGGCTCAAAGGCTTGGGGGAGGAGATGGTCCACCGGTAGGTTTTAGGATTGGTTCTTAAAACAAAAAGAGACTAGTTAAGCCAGGTCCTGTAGTCTTAAGGCCTGTCAGGCCAGGCAGAGGGCTGAGAAGATCTCCCAATCTATTCAAGCTTCATCCTAGCACAGATTTGGCTCATTGTCTTCTCTCTGAAATTGAGGTGGAATGTTGTTTGGGGATTCTGAGTCAGTCTTCCTCACCCAGGGCAGGAGCTATCCAAGTTTAGGTGACTTCTTTCTCAGACTCCCTACCCCGTAGCACAGCTAAGTTTAGGGCTGAGCACAAGGGCTGCCTTCACCACTGAGTCCTAGCCATACTGCCTGAGGCCCTGACAGCATGCCACTCCATCCCTAGGTCTGACAAGATGTACCAGGTCCCACTGCCACTGGACCGAGATGGGACCCTGGCCCGGCTCCGCTTCACCGTGGTGGCCCTGGTCACAGTCGGCTGTCCATTTGTCGCCTTCCTCTTCTGCATCCTCTGGTCCCTGCTCTTCCACTTCAAGGAGACAACGGCCACACACTGTGGGGTAGGGCTTGAGGGGCACTGATACCTCATATTCAGGTCCATCTGGATCTTCTTTGGCTCCTGAATCTGTTTTAACAGGATTAGCCAGCTCTCCAGTGGGGTCCATCAAACATACAGGGCTGCTATGGGATTGCCTGCAAATTGATGCCTCAAGGATTAGTTTCCCTCCACCTTCCATGAAGGTTCTAGGGGATAGAGTCAATGAAATGAGCAACTCCGGAGCCCACAACCCAATCCTGACTTCATAAAGGAGCAGATTCTGGAGCCCCAGGGTTTTCTAGGGGGTAGAGAGAGAACAGGATTGGGCTAGGTATGGCAGGGTGGGCTTATGCCTGTCTCTACGAGAATGTGATTTTGTATATATGTGTGTATGTGACGGCGAGGGACATGACTGTATGTGATGGCTTTGAGTGGGGTATGTGCGTGAGCAAGACTATCTCTGTGCCTGTCTGTATGGAGACCTGATGATGTGTGTATATATATGTGTTGTGGGGTAGGTCCCATACTCTTTGAGGTTCCGTGGATGACCATGTACCTTCTGGACAGAGATATGGGGTGCTGGGCCAGGAAGAAAGATGTGAGAGTTCTTTCTCTGTAGGATATGGGAGTAAATGGGCCAGACTTGTGTTGACATCCACTGGCTCTGTATTACCTGAGACACAGAGACTCAGCCTTGATTTCCCCATATCTAAAATAGAGTTAATAATCCTGTCCTGCTCCTGCTTCTCAGGGCTAGTATAGAGGTCTAGGAAGTGTGGGATGGTGGTCTGAGCAGTGTGAAGGGCAAGGAGCAGAAGGAAGAGGGGGAAGAAGAGATTTTCAGATTGGAGGGCAGGCAGGAGATGAAGTTAGCCTAGGAGCTCTAGGTGTAGAAGAGGCAGGGCCTGGACATGGCCCTTGGACTAGCCATGGAGAAAGCTCTGAAGGCCCCAGCCAGCTATATCCCCCCTTCCTATAAAGAACACCTGCTCCAGAGAAAGGGCTAGGACTAGCAGTGGGGTCTGGCTCAGAGTAAGGGGTGTAGGCCCCACTTCTTTTGTTCATGAGTTGAAATTTCCCTTCTTCCTGATTTGTCAGTGGGTAGACGTGAGCCTTGAGATGTGAGTACCCAGTCTGATGAGACCTATGGCTGAGAACTATCAGAAGGAACAGGACTGGAAGAAAAGGGGGTGACCAAGTTATCTGAGGGGAAGTGTCACCCTTTCCTGACATAGTGCTTAACCTCAGATAAGGCATTAAATCTTCCTGTTACCCTGGCCAACTCTTGTTCATCCTACAAAACCCTGCCCAGGTGTCTCCTCCTTTGACAAGCCTTCCCTAATCTCCTTGGGGCAGACTTAGTCACCCCCTCCTATGGATGCCAACAGTTCCTGTGTTGTCTCTCATACAGTTCTATCATATCACATTTGTGTCTGTCTTCCCTACCAGAACAGGATCTCCTTGAGGGTAGACACTGCATCTGAGTTAGAAAGTATTTGTCAAATAAATGAATAGAATTCCCTAGCCTAGTGACATGGGGAGAGGGAGGCATGGTATAAGGCATTCATAGTCCAAACAAAATTTATTTGTTTGGCATGTGGAGTTAAACAGAGTAGGCTGTTTGCTCTGTCCCTTGTGGCTGTCCCAGAGGGCTAATGGGACCAATAACCTCAGTATACCTTGTCCCCTTATTATCCATTCTTGGCATACCACTTAGGGAACTAAGGCATAGGTAGTTGCTGGAGGGGTACCTGGCCCTTCTGGAGCAATAATAGGCCTAGTGACCCTGGTCACTACGTGGTATTTTGTCCCCACTCCTTGGGACTACCCGGTTGGATCCACCTGGGTGGAATTTGAATTCCCACCCAGAGTATTCCAAGAATGGCCAACCCCAGGAATAAAAGAAGCAACCTAGTTCAATATATCTATATTTATGACTTTGCCTCTGCCTGCACATCCCCAGTGATGAAGAGCTTCCCTTCTCCCGAGATAGCCTATTCTAAGGAACCTTAATAACTAACAATTAGCAAGTTCTTTCTTATAGTGAGCATATACTTTCTTTCTGGTGAATCTCTACTCTGGCCCCAGCATTGCTTTGGTAGCCACAGAGCTACTCTTTCCTCCTGGCTTCAGATCAGCCCTGCAGAGACAAGAAAGCAGTAATGAGGTCCCTGAATCTGTCTTCTTAGGTAGCATAGCTCTAGTTCATTCAGGCAACCCTCCCAGGACATGATCTCCAGGCTCCTGCCTACCCTGAATATGCCACTGGACTTGGCCCAGTTGGTCACTTTCTCTCTATGCTGGTCCTTGATCTGGGCATAGGACTCCAGATGGCCAGGGCAATACAGGCAAAAATGGGACTGTTCATTTCTATTACTGACTGGGAGGCTTCTGTTGGTACAGCCTGAGCTGCCATTAGCTGTTTCTGCACGGGTACATGCTAGACACTGATATCGCATATTCAGGACTGTCAGATCTTTTTTGGATCCTGATTCTATTATCATAGTATTAAGGAGGCCCAACAAACATACTCAGTCCTGTTTTAACAAAAACAGGGCCAGATCCCATTCTGCTTTCTCTTCATTCCTAGAAACCTAACTATATCCCTGGATATAACCCTGAGAAAGGGCCCCACCCCCATCCCTGGCAAGGAAGCTGCTGTGAGCTGACCTTAGCCACTATCACTTCTTAACTTTGCAGAGTGTTCCAGGATTTATGACGTGGCCTTGTTGATCCAGGGAAGGCTGTGTGCTTGGGCAGGCGTGGAGAACTGGGCACTGTGGGCGGGAGGGCAGGTCCTGAGGAGCTAGGGGTGGGACCCTCTAGTCTTAGAACAGTCTCAGTCCAGCAAGAGCCCTCACTCAACCCAAGTCCAGGATCCTGCAGCACCCAGTGTGAGTGTTTCTTAGTGAGCCCCTAACCCATCCCTGATGCTGACCTAGACTAGTGGACTGGGGTCCTCTTAATGGAGGGGAATATGAGTCCCAAGGGGAGATTTGGTCCTAGGTCTTTTAATACTAAGCCATCTCTGTCTTCCCCTGCTTGCCACAGAAGGGAGCCCAGCTTAAGGGGTCATGGTAATTGGGGCAGTATGGGTTGAGAGGGAGTTCCCTGCTAGAGGGGAGAAGGGAGTAGAAGAAGCTCAGCTTTGCCCTGGTTGGGTCTAGGTCTGGCCTGAACAGAGGCTTCCTGGGTCTGGCACAGGACAGAGGGCTCAAGTGGTGGAGAAGGTTCCCATGACCCTCAGATTCCCCAAAACCTTGTATTGGGTGACATTGGATCCCCTCAGAGGGGGAGGAAATGGGTGTCTGGGCCTCCACAGGGACCCTGATATTTTGGGATCAGGCTATTATTGGCCCAAGGCTTAGATCATTCAGAGCCTGGGGGTGGGATGGCTGGCAGCCTGTGGCCTCACTGAAATAGGTTCCAGGGCACTCCTACTGTTCCTAGTTGAACTTGGGTGAGGAGGAGGAATGTGGTCAGACAGGGTCAGTGGGAGGGCTTCAGCCAGTCTAAGCCAAGGATTCTTTGTCTAGGTGAAGGAAACCTTGATTTAGAGCTTTAAGTTATCAGGTGGCAAGAGGCCTTCATCCTGGTGTTTGAGTTCTGGGCCTCAGTTTCCCCTTCTGTGGAATGGGAATAATAACATTTCCACCACTGATCCTTCGCCCGAGTGGCTGTGAGGATTGTGAGAGCAAGGTGGGCCATCAGAGCTCCCGTGTCCAGGCCACTGGGGACCTCTATTTTCTAGGTTTTCAGGAGGTAGACCTAGAATATCAGTATGCCAAGGGGATTCCTAAGAGCTGACCCTGCCTGTCTCTGCCGTTTCTCCTTCTCTGCACTGTCTTCCTTTTTTCCTTATGCTCTTTCTTATACTCTGAGGAGCCAGCTCTGGAAAAGGTCCCACTTTCCCAGGTCCAGGTATCCTACCAGGGCCCATGTTGTGTCCCTTGCCCTGCTTGGACCACTCCCTACAGGATGTTCTCTGCGGCCTCCCAGCCCTTGGACCCCGATGGGACTGTGTTCCGGCTCCGCTTCACGGCCATGGTCTGGTGGGTCATCACTTTCCCTGTGTTCGGCTTCTTCTTCTGCATCATCTGGTCCCTGGTGTTCCACTTTGAGTACACGGTGGCCACTGACTGTGGGGTGAGTGCCAGGCTTCCCAGCCCCTGGGTCAGGGCCAGGTCAGGAGGTGGTGGTAAGGGTGGAATCAGAGAGTGAAGGTAGAATGTGAGAGAGAGGAGAAAGGGACAAAAGGGGAAGGAGGGGCAAGTCAGAGTTAGGGAGAATATAGGAGGGAGAGATGCAGAGAGAGTAGAATCACAGTCCTTTAGGAGTTGGCAGAGGATTATAAAAAGTGCAAGAAGTAGGGGAAGGAGGCGATGGGGAAGGGAAAGGATTGGGAATGGGCAAGAGAGATCATGAAAGGGAGAAGGAGGCTGAAGAAAGACCAGGTTGGGCCGGGTGCAGTGGCTCACACCTGTAATCCTAGCACTCTGGGAGGTCGAGGTGGGAGGATCGCTTGAGCTCAGGAGTTAGAGACCAGCCTGACTGAGCAAGAGCAAGACCACATCTCTACTATAAATAGAAAGAAATTAGCCAAACAACTAAAAATAGAAAAAATTAGCCCAGCATGTTGGCACGTGCCTGTAGTCCCAGCTACCGGGAGGCTGAGGCAGGAGGATTGCTTGAGCCCAGGTGTTTGAGGTTGCTGTGAGCTAGACTGATGCCACGGCACTCACTCTAGCCTGGGCAACAGAGCCAGACTCTGTCTCAAAAATTAAAAAAAAAGAAAGAAAGACCAGTTTGAAAAGGAAGCAAAGACTAAGGAGGTAAGATGAGGCCAAGAGACAGGAGATACAGCAGGTGGCTTTAGCCCAGACTAGGGAACTGACTGTAAAAGATCCTCAGCCCTGATCCAGGATCTTCAAGCTTTTTTTTTCCCACTGGCAGCCCCAGGCCCCACAACCTGTGTCTACTCAGGGTTTTGCCAGCCAGAAACATGGATGGACTTATTGCCTCCCAGATCAGTCCTGAAGGCCCAGGGATAGAGGTTCTGTGTCAGGGGCATGGAATTGAATATGGACTTGAGCTTAGCATCTCGTTCCTGCAAGAGTCAGTCCTTAGACATAGACAGTCACAACATAGTGAATTGGGATTCCTGTTATGATTAAAGAAAGTACAGGGACTGTACTCTCAACCAGCTTGGACATTGGAGAAGACTTTCTTTCTGTAGGAGGGGGCATTGTGGCTCTGAGGGTGAAGAAGGATCTTTGTGGATGCCAGGCTCATGACCTTGGATTTTATCCAGAGGGCAGTCAGTAGGGAACTTTGGAAAGATTTTAATCAGGAAAGGGACTTGATCAGATTTGTGCTTTAGAAAATCAATCTGGCTCCTGAATGGAGAACAGATTTAAGGACAGGGGCAAGAGTAGGGAGACCAATGAAGAGGCTAGTGCAATAGCTCATGCTGCTGGGAAACCAGAGCTAAGATGGGGACTGTGAGGATAGAGAGAAGGGGATGGAGTCTAGAGAAGAGTAGAAAATAGGATTGATAGGAGTTGGAGTTTTTGTCCAGTTGGCAAGGGGTGGGGGAGAGTAAGGTAGAAAAATCTATAATTTGGGGGAGACTTTTACCTGAGGCCAAATGATTTACCTAATAGTGAAATATGAGGTACTGTGGTAGGGGATTTTTTGAAACCCTCTCTTTATACTGTGTGTATTTCTGACCTGCTGCCCTATCAGAAATGGGTTACCTACCCATCTATCAGTCCTGTTAGCTCTGGGCTCATGGGAAAGTTTGGAGTGAGCTGTGTGCCTAGTCCCTGATAGCTCCTGATGTTGCTCGCTGCTGGCACAGTTGGTGAGTGAAGAACTTGTGTGCTTGGGATGGGGCTGAGGGTAGGGGTATATGTATCTGATTTTGTGTGTGTATGTATATGTGTGTGTGTGTGTGTGCACATGATGGAAGAAACAGTCCCTGCTCTTAGAATCCTGCCTCCACCCCTAATCTGAGAGGAGCTTGTGAAGACAGATCCAATAGCCTGTCTCTCTCTTCCTCCTCAGGCCTCTGCCAAACTCTGTATCATTTCCCTGACACCCATTGCCAACCTTGGTCAAACTTCAGGGCCTTTGAATGCGTTGGGCTCTCTCAGTTAAGCTTTAGGTGCTGGTCCTGTTCCCCTTAAAGTAGCTGAGGCTGGGAAGGAGTTTTCAGAGTGAGTATTTCAGGGTGTGGAGGCAACACTCTTACTAACCTAACTCACGGGAACGGAGAGGCAGAAAAATCAAGTAAGGAGACTTGGTCTTGGAAGAGTCTGCTAAAGATTAGCTTCCTACTCCTTACCCATAAGCAGGCCTTCCCATGCTGGATGGCCATGTAGCTCACAGCCTCTTTGCAGGCTTTTCAGGGAAGTTTGCCTTTTGAAAGCCAGCACTTACTGCACACACTGCGTGCCAGACACTGCAGATGCTTTACTACATTATATTTAGAACTCATAATCGCTCTACAAGATGGGTAGTGTTTTGTTCCCATTTTACCAGTGAGGAAGTTGGAGCTCAGAGGGGTAAAGTGACTTGCTGAAGGTCACCCAGCTAATAAAGACAGAGCTGGAATGCAGACTCAGCTTTATGCGGCTCCGACCCCTCCCTAATGCTTCTTCACTGATTACTCTGAGTGAGTATCTGAGTTTGGTTTCAAGCCATGGCCTTGAGAGCAGCATCTTTTCTGTGAGAGCTCGGTACTTAGCCTCCTCTGATAGTGCTGAGGGGACTCCATCTCTTTTTTTGTGGAGGCTGTGAAGCCCCTGGCTGGTCCTGCCCCAGGCCTACCCTTGCCCTGTGAGCTGCCTCCAGCATTGCTCACCTTTCCAGCAGTCTGGAGACCCATTCAGAATTTCCACCAGAAAAAAGGAAGGGATCTTTCAGAACTCTGTCTCTGAAGACTGGTCCTCCATAGATAGAGCAGGTCATTCCCTTGCCAGGTCACTGGGCTCTGGCAGCGTCCTGACCTTGTTAAAGGGTCTAAAAAAGTCCATGGAAAGTGTAGGCAATGGATTGGGACCTTCTACAGTCTTGGAATCTTTTAAAAATGCAGATCCTCCGCCGGGCACAGTGGCTCATGCCTGTAATCCTAGCACTCTGGGAGGCCGAGGCAGGCGGACTGCTCGAGGTCAGGAGTTCGAAACCAGCCTGAGCAAGAGCGAGACCCTGTCTCTACTATAAATAGAAAGAAATTAATTGGCCAACTAATATATATAGAAAAAATTAGCCGGGCATGGTGGGCGCATGCCTGTAGTCCCAGCTACTTGGGAGGCTGAGGCAGGAGGATCGCTTGAGCCCAGGAGTTTGAGGTTGCTGTGAGCTAGGCTGATGCCATGGCACTCACTCTAGCCTAGGCAACAAAGCAAGACTCTGTCTCAAAAAAAAAAAAAAAAAAAAAATGCAGATCTTCACTTTCCAGACCTGCATTTTCACACCCCCTTAATGAGTTGTAAGCACTATTAAAGTTTGTGAAGCACTGTTCTAGGCCCTAGAATCTAAGAGATCCTCCTCCTGTCCCTGGCTTTCCTGTCTCCTTCTAAACTACTTTTCATTCATCCCCCATCCTCTCATGTCTCATACAAGCAACACACCAGTCCTTGCAGTTGTGTAAGTATTATCTCTTCTTTCTTTCTGTACCTTAAGGAGTGATGCTTTAATTCCTTAAGGCTGTGGTCCCCAACCCCCAGGCCATGGCCTGGTACAGCCAGTGAACTGTTAGGAACTGGGCTGCGCATCACCGCCTGAGTTCTGCCTCACTGTCCTCCCCTCCAGGACACCCCCCACCTCCGCCCGATGTCCCTGGAAAAATTGTCTTCCATGAAAGTGGCCCCCAGTGCCAAAAAGGGTGGTGACTGCTGCCTTAAGGAATGAGGAATTCCAGGCATTGAGAAGGATGGGTGGAGGAGATACAAAAGAACAGGGTCATTTTCTTAGATTACACCAGGTTAGGAGCAACCGCTTTCTTAAACATGAACAGGGTAGGGGTACCCTTCTGGCCCAGCTCCCCCAGGATCTCACAGCACCCTCTACCACTTCGGCACACCTGCCCAGAGGAATGAATGGAGCTGGGAGCAGTCAGAGGAACATCTGAGCTGGGCAGTGAATCCAGCACTGTTCCAAAGAATCTCAGATGGTCTGTGACGACTCATCCCTATCCTCAGGACTGAATCTGGGGTCCTGGACTCCTGGAACTCATGCAGGGTCTTATGCGAGGCACAGCTTTGAGCTATGGGCATAGGGAGCACGTGAACCCATCTATACACTGCCCAAATACGTGCTGATTTAGTGTGGGGAGAGATGGAGAAGGTCCCACCATGCCCCTGCACAAATCCCAGGCTGGCTGGGGACTGAGAATCCAGCACATTGGGACTGGGACCGGACCTGGAAGGGGAGGTCTGTGGGAGCTGTGAGGAAACCTAAAGGACTTACTGGAGGGGGAGGGGCTGGAACAGAGCCTTCTGAAGGCAGGGGTGATTTTGACAGATGGAGAGAAGGCTCTCCAGGTGGGCGGGGCTGGCAGAGGCAGCCTCCCAGACAGGTACCCAATTACACAACTCTCCAGGTACCCAATTACCTGCCCTCGGTGAGCTCGGCCATCGGTGGGGAGGTGCCCCAGCGCTACGTGTGGCGTTTCTGCATTGGCGTGCACTCGGCGCCTCGCTTCTTGGTGGCCTTCGCCTACTGGAACTACTACCTCAGCTGTGCCTCACCATCTCCCTGCTACCGCCCACTTTGTCGCCTCAACTTCAGCCTCAACGTTGTGGAGATCCTCGCACTGCTAGTGCTCACCTATGTCTCTTCCTCAGAGGACTTCAGTGGGTGCTCGGAGGAGGGAGGAATGGGGAAGGGCTCAGGGAGGGGACATGCCCCGCCTTTCCCCAAACTTCCTGCGCAGGGGTGTGGCCACTCCCTGCCATAGGATGCACACTCCCAATCCTCCTTTCCCTCCAGCCATCCACGAAAATGCTTTCATTGTGTTTATTGCCTCATCCCTCGGGCACATGCTCCTCACCTGCATTCTCTGGCGGCTGACCAAGAAGCACACAGTAAGTCAGGAGGTACGGTCTACCCCTAGTAGGGCTCCAGGCGGCCCCACCAAACTCAGAGACATCTGTCCTCAGGATGCAGGTAATGGTGAGGTGGGAACTGGAGTTCTAATGGGAACCCTGGCACAGGGGTGCTGGGGTTGGGGCTGGGCCTTGGAGACAAGTGGAGAAAGATTGATTGGTCAGGATCTGGGACTGTGTTTGGGTCCCAGCGCGGGAGAATAGAAGAGATGGAGGTTCCAAATGGGGGTAGAATGGGGCAGCACCCAGGCTGCAGTGGATTACGAATAGTGTCAGGGATTGTGGTCGGTAATAATTCCAGCGTCCCACCCGCATACAGGCCTTTCTTTTCCCTAGAGTTTCTGGAGATGTAGGGAGGGTGGGTGGCTCCAGGTAACTTTCCATCTTCCTGAAGTGGGAATGGCAGGGAGAGCACTTCTCCTTGGCTTCCTCACTCCCCCAAATGCAGGGATGTGAACTTGTTCATCATTCCTGCTGCCCCTGCCTGTGTTCCCTTCCATGACCACTAGGGGGAACGAAGGGAGGTAAGGTCCAGCCCTTAGGAGCTGGGGCTAGAAGGGGGGAGGCTTTTACATAGCCAACAAGCTGCAGAATGATGAGACAGCCTGTCCTCCTAGGATCGAAAGTCCTACAGCTGGAAACAGCGGCTCTTCATCATCAACTTCACCTCCTTCTTCTCGGCGCTGGCTGTCTACTTTCGGCACAACATGTATTGTGAGGCTGGAGGTGAGGCCAGGACAGGATCCATAGGTGGTCATAAGTGGATATGGGGCAGTTGCCATGGTTTTCCCTGTGGTGGACTAGTGGTATGGTGATTTATGAAGAGGCCCCTTGAGGAGGGGTAATGGGAGCTTCCCCATGCCCTGTCCCTTGTGTCCTCACAATAGTGTACACCATCTTTGCCATCCTGGAGTACACAGTCGTCCTAACCAACATGGCGTTCCACCTGACGGCCTGGTGGGACTTCGGGAACAAGGAGCTACTCATAACCTCTCAGCCTGAGGAAAAGCGATTCTAAACCCTTCTGTTCTGCTCGGGAGGAGGCAGCCCACTGCCCAGAAACAAGAAATAAGAAACCACTCTGGCCTTCCCCACCCCGTGTCCTCTCTGAGCCCTACTGAAGATGGGGGAGGGAGAAGAAGGAAGGGCATAGGCCAAGGCTGACCCCAGTGCAGCTGGCTGTTCCTTCTCCCCCCTCATATGAGCACAAGGGCTCTCAAGCAACATCACCCTTACCTGAGAGGCCTCAAGAAGCTGAGCTGGCAAGAGAGCTCCACCATTTGGTGCTAAAAAAAGCTGTGAGGTTCATGACCACTATCCAGTTCTTAGCTCTTACATAGCCACCTTTCGTTGAGGTCAGGAACCACTGAGCAGTGGCTGCTACCTAAACACTTGCAGCCATTCCTCTCCACGGGGTCATTCACTTGACTAATGCATCTAATGATCTGCTGTGCACATGCAGGCCTGTGGCCACAGTCCCCTGATAAGGTTGCCCAGGTGTTCTGGTCCTGACTTCACCTCTTTGATTCGGTGTACGCCCTACGGTGTGCACCCTTCCCTTTCTAAGCCTCAGTGTGTCCATGTGTATGATGGGGGGTGGGTGTGCTGTATGATTTCCAAAGGCTCCGCCAGTGTGTGGTTTTGACATCTGATGGAGGTGGTGTTCTGTACCTAAAGGACCACCTATTCCAGAAAAGTACCAGCACAGCATTTACTTCCCTTCTGAAATTTCTGGCATATGGACCCTCCCTCCTCTGCAAAAATATGAGGTGGAAGGGTCAGAGGCACAGATCTCTAACCCCAAATGGGCTCCCTGGTATTCCTCCATCTTCTCTACTACCCCAGATCCAGAGCTCTTTTGGCTGTACACTTTAAAGGAAAATAAATTTTTTTTTTTTTTTTGCCAACAGTCTGGGTGAGACTTACTGGTCGTTGGGCTCATCTTGTTTGATAGGAACTGAGTGAGGAATGGGCTCAAGCATGGAGGGAACAAGTCCATGGCAGGGTCTGATTCTAAGTGGCAGCCCCTCAACCCCTCCTGAGTCCTGGAGTCTCCTAAGGCTGACTGAAGCCTTCATTTTGATAAACAGGAATGACTAAGCTGTCCTTATAATGACTCCAAGCCTGGAAGCTGGGATACTTGTAAGTCTTCAGTTGAAGCAGAGGTCTGGGTTCCAGCCACCACTCTTGTCAATAAAGACCTGTCCCTTGGGGCTGTCAGGGTACAGCTCTCAGATGCATGGCTGAGAGTACCTGCCTTCAAACTGATGATTCTCAACTCCCTTCCTGAGCCCTAGATGAAGTGTTTCCTCAAGCTTTGTGTCCTGGTCCACTACAGCATCTGCAACTGGGCCCCAGGGCAAGACTGGCCCCTTGAAGGGAGCTTAGAGCTTTGTTAGGGAAATTGGGGGGTGGTTGGGGGACCACAATGAAGTCTATTGTCTCCTGTCCCCTATTAGAGGAAACAAAAGGCTCCCAGTCTCTAAGAAACCCTAGCCCATGCCCACCCCCTAATGCCCAGCACACAGGGAGGAGCCAGGGCCACTGGAGACAGGAGGTTTTATTGATGCTGATGGGGGTAGGAAAGGCCCCCAGGAGCATGGGGACTGAGTCAGTCGGCGGATGCATATGGCCTGGGCACATGGGAGCAAGTTAGGGCACATTCGTCTTCTCAGGATTCTGTAGTTCCTTCCTTGGGGAAGGAAGAGAGCCTCTTGGGAGCACAATTCCATGAGCAGCGAGGGCAGAGGTTAGAAACGGCTGAGAGCCCCTAACCTGAGAGGAGGCACCACAATAGGCAGCAACAACTGTGCAGAAAGCTGGATGAAATGGTCAGTAGCAGAAAATGGGGAGTTGGGGGGCAATGGGTTGGACTCTTGGAGAAGGGTCCAACTTTGGCTTGGGTGTACTCATGAGAATACCTGATGTTCCCAAGCAGAGTAGGGTAGGGCCCAAAGGCCCCATCTCTGCAGGCCTCCCTATGGAGAAAAAGGCATTCAGGGAGCCCCCTGGAAAGGGGTGCCAGAATTAGTCCTTAAGGCACAGCTGAGGGCAGACAAGGCGCCAAGGCACAACTGGTGGCGGGGAGAGCAGGGGCAGCCTCCGAGCTGGGTGCCAGGGTCACAAGAGGACGCAGGACCGCCCACGCTTGACCGGCGTGGGGTTGAGCACAGCCCGGACAGCCTCAGCGAACACTTCCTTGACGCCATCCTGCTGCAGGGCTGAGCACTCGAGGTAGCGCACAGCGTGGATCTGCTTGGCCAGGGCCTGGCCCTGTTGTGGTGTGATGGGCGCCTGGCCCTGCTCCTTGAGGCGCCGTAGGGTGTCAGGCTGGGCTCTCAGGTCCTTCTTGGTGCCCACCAGGAGGATGGGCACATCAGGGCAGTGGTGGCACACCTCTGGATGCCACTTATGCCGCACATTCTCGTAGGAGGGCGGACTGGCAATGGAGAAACAGATGACAAAGACGTTGGTCTGAGGGTATGAGAGTGTGCGAAGGCGGTCATACTCCTCCTGGCCCGCAGTGTCCCACAGGTTCAGGTTCACTGTGCGCCCATCAACTGCACTCTGTGCACTGTAATTGTCGAACACCGTGGGGATGTACTCCTTGGGGAAGGCATTGGTTGTGTAGCAGATGAGCAGGCATGTCTTGCCCACAGCCCCATCGCCCACCACCACACACTTGATGCTCTGCATCGTGGGTGCAGCTGCTGTAGTGGAGGCAGTGCCTCCTCTCTCTTCTGGGGCCCTCTGGATGCAGTGACCTGTGGACAGATGGGAGGGACACTCTTGGTTAGGGAGGCCACTACACTACCCATTGGGAAGAAAGGATGGAGGCACACAGAGGGAAACTGGCTTCTCTTCCCTTAAGCTGACGCCATCCTGAAATCTCATCAAGATAAACATCACAGAGACAGATACACAATGAGAGGCCCTGAGACCAAGCAAAGTGCTGTAAAATTGCAGTATAACATGGTGGCAAGCATATAAGCTCTGGTGCCAGAGTAACTAAGGTCAGAGCCTGGTTTTGCTATTTTCTAGCTGTGTGACCCTGGACAAATTACTTAACCTCTCTATGCTCCAGTTTACTTATCTGTAAAAATGGGGGGGGGGTAAAATAATACTTACCTCACTGGGTTATTGTGAGGATTATATAATACATGTAAAGCATTTAGAACAGTGCCTGATTAGTAAGTATTAGCTATTTTTTTTTTTTTTTTTTTGAGACAGAGTCTCACTGTGTTGCCCGGGCTAGAGTGCCTTGGCGTCAGCCTAGCTCACAGCAACCTCAAACTCCTGGGCTCAAGCAATCCTCCTGCCTCAGCCTTCCGAGTAGCTGGGACTACAGGCATGCGCCACCATGCCTGGCTAATTTTTTCTATATATTTTTAGTTGGCCGATTAATTTCTTTCTATTTATAGTAGAGATGGGGTCTCACTCTTGCTCAGGCTGGTCTCGAACTCCTGACCTCGAGCAATCCGCCCACCTCGGCCTACCAGAGTGCTAGGATTACAGGTATGAGCCACCATGCCCAGCCAGTATTAGCTATTTTTATTTTTCTCCAGACAATATGGACACGGAAGGTACACAAGTTTCGTGATCTACCATATCCTCTACTAAATATGGCCCCCTTCTACCAGTAGATTGAAGAGGGGTTCTGGCACAGAGCAGCTTTCCCATGTAACTCTGGGATACGGCTATGGGTAGAACCTCTCCTAACTAAGGGCCCACCCTGTCCAGTACACTGATGTTTCAACTTCTCCAAACCTGACATCTTGGCTACTGAGTGCAAAAAGGCACAGTAAGAAACTCACTGAGTAAGGAGCATAATTAGACAGCTGCCCTATCCCAATACAGGGTGCTCTGGAGATAGGGAGATGGGGAAGAGCTTACCCCATCATTCTTGTAAGCATGGAAAAACCTATCTGGCCACATACACTCAGATTGGCAACTCAGTGCAGGGGAATGCTGCTGGGGAGAGTGAGCTGGGGCCAGGATTTGGACTGGAATCTGAGTATGTTATGATGAATGGGGTAGAGGCTGAGGCTCCCAGACATTAGCATCTTCTCTTAAGGCCCTTGGTAGGGTGCGGCAGATCTTTTAAGCCCAGGTAGAACAGGTGAACAGAAGAGCAAGACAAAAACTTGATTTTTCCCCTAATCTGTCCCTTTCCTGAAACCATGGCATGTGCCTCTGAAAAATTTCAGGGGCTTGGGTAGAGAACACAATGCCATTAAAACACCATCACTAAGAACAAAGATGCTGGAGTCAGACTGGCCTCAACTTTCTCATGTGTAAAATGGGGATAATCTTGTCTATTGCATTAGAATTGCTCAGAGTAGGAAATGAGTTAATGTGTAGAAGGTGTTTGGCATGAGGCATGGCACATAGGAGGTGCCCAATAAATGGGCTGCTGTATTTATTAGTTGGGTGAATATGAGAGAAAGAATCCCAGCTTCAGCCACCACTGTGGTCCCCTCTGCAGGTCAAGGGGTAGGAACTGCTTTTCTGAGTTCCGGAATAGGACAGAGCTTCCGGAAACCCTGTGATTATTTATACTGCTGTGGCAAGGGTCCTTCTCTCAGGGGCTACTTCCTCTTGGCCATAGAGGACTCTTGTTGGCCAGTATGTGAATTCCTTTCTTTGACTGTCTCCCACATCCAGGTCCTGCTCCCTGGGAGGGGGCAGCTCTCTTTTAGACACAATTAAATCCCTAAGTATCCCTGCCTCCACACAAGTACTGTCACCACTGGCCCGCTTTTTCCATTTCACTTTCCATACTGCAAGGCTGCACCCTGTGGGGAACCCCTAACACCCAGCCTGAGTTCACTGGTTCAGGCTCATAATTGGTTCGAGAGCCTCAAAAATAAAAGATGGGCATGCCTGTAACCCTAGCACTCTGGGAGGCCGAAGTAGGGTTGAGGTCAGGAGTTAGAGACCAGCTTGAGCAAGAATGAGACCCCCATCTCTACAAAAAATAGAAAAATTAGCTGGGTGTGGTGGCATACTCCTGTAGTCCCAGCTACTCAGGAGGCTGAGGCAGGATCGCTTGAGCTCAGGAGTTGGAGGTTGCAGTGAGCCATGAGGATGCCACTGCACTCTAGCCAGGGAGACAGAGCGAGACTTCATCTCAAAAATTAAAAAAAAAGTCAAAGATGGGGATGGGGAAGAATCTCCCCACTCGGAAGCAGAAAGGGAACTTTGGTGGTGGTGGGAGCTGTGAAGGACCCAGGGCTTGGTCCCATCTCCCTCCCAGGCCACAACTTCCCCTGGGATCAGCTGGGAGGGAAATGATTTCACCCTATGAGGTTGACAGTCTGGTTCGCATTAAAAATATTTCCATCTTATTTACATGAATAAGTGTGTGTGTGTGTTTTCAACCTCTGGACATTCAGAGAGAGACCCTCTGAGAGTGGGTCAGGAAGGATATAAGGCCCTCTAGGCCAGTGGAGAGTCAACTGGAACCCTCAGACTGGGAGTCCAGAGGGTTCTAGCCCCAGCTCTGCTGACTCACTGTAACCAAGCATGAGGCATTTACCCTCTTTGGACCTCAATTATCCAAAAAATGAAGGAAAAAAAAAATACCTGTGACAAGGGCACTAAATGGATGAAGTAAGACTTAAAGAGCCTTGGTGGCAGGTGCCATTACTTGTGTCCACTGGATTATCTGGGAAGCACTGGCATTTCGAAGCAGAACTCCTAGGCCTGTAATCTTCAGTTCCACACAGAGCAGGCGAGTGGGTGTGGCAATATGACTGAGAACTCTCCCCCACAAGCCCAGCACTGGGCTGGCCCAGGCAGGAAGGCAAAGAGGGAACTCTGGCCGGCAGTCACAAGGCCCAAGAGACTGGAAGTACAGCTCTCTAGGGAGGTGGTTATCAACCAGCAATCAGTAAATCAGCCCTCTAAGGAGAGGGGAAGGAGAGGGTAGCTTCCGGGCTGGCAAGGGAACAGGGACTGACACCGGAAAAGGATTATGGGTAAGGTAGTGTCCAGAAACAAGTAGGGCAGAGGCAGGGTAGTATAGGGCCAAGAGCACTGGATACCTGAATCTGACGTCCTGAACTCATCTGTTTGCTAACCTTTCTTGACCCTTGATAAAAAGCCCTCATCTGGTACAAGCCTTGATAGATTGCATGGTATTATGTCATTTGATCCTTATAACAACCTATTAGTACTGTTCCTATTTTATAGATAAGAAAACAAACTCAACAGTTAAAGTAACCCAACATCATACAGCTAGTTAGTACTGGAGCCAGGACACAAACCCAGTTTTTTTTTTTTTTTTTTTGAGACAGAGTCTCACTTTATTGCCCAGGCTAGAGTGAGTGCCGTGGCGTCAGCCTAGCTCACAGCAACCTCAAACTCCTGGGCTCAAGCAATCCTGCTGCCTCAGCCTCCCAAGTAGCTGGGACTACAGGCATGTGCCACCATGCCCGGCTAATTTTTTCTGTATATATATTTTAGTTGGCCAATTAATTTCTTTCTATTTATAGTAGAGATGGGGTCTCGCTCTTGCTCAGGCTGGTCTCGAACTCCTGAGCTCAAACGATCCACCCACCTCGGCCTCCCAGAGAGCTAGGATTACAGGCGTGAGCCACCGCGCCCGGCCACAAACCCAGTTTTGTAACCCAAAGTCCTATGCTTTCCTCAATGTACCACTCAGCCTCCAAGTTACCCCTTACCAGCTAACTGTGTGACTTTGATCAGGTAAGTCACTTCCCTTCCTGGAGCCTCAGTTTCTTCATCTGTATAAGAAAAGTAATAATACTAGCCCTCCCAGCCTCAGGATCTTGAGTATGGGAATGAATATGCTTTGTAAAGTGAAGTGCTGTGTACACAGGAGACAGAAGCAAGCTCTTCCATCCTAAGAGGCAGGAAGCACTAAGTATGCATGTGTCTGTGTGGTGGCATCAGCTTAATTCTCCCTGTTCAGGCTTAGATCAGACCTTTATGCTTTTTCCCAAGACAACTCTTTTCTCTGAAATCCTTTGTCCTGAACTGTGTGGAGTGAGTTCCCAGGAGTGCATATGCTAAAAGGTAGGTCTAACCTGTGCCAAATAAGAAGCAGCGATAGGAGGCCAAATCAGGAGAGTTTGGGGTTGGGGTTTGACTATGACTTATTCACTAGGTGGCTTTTTCAAAAAGAATCAGTTAACCAGGCATAGTGGTGTACACCTGTAGTCCCAGCTACACAGAAGGCTGAGGCAGAAGGATCACTTAAGCCCAGGAGTTTGAGGCTGTAGTGTGCTATGATTGTGCCTGTGAACAGCCACTTCACTCCAGCCTGAGCAACACAGTGGGACCCCCATCTCAAAAAAAGAAAAAAAAATTAGTGAATAAATAAATGTTTGCAGATATGTATGTTTTTAGCCAAATTACGATGACTTACTTCTGGCTTTTCCCCCCTAATTTAATTCAGATCATGCCTGGTCCCTCATCTTGGCAATGTACCTACATCATAGGGTTGTTATAAAGATTAAATGCATGTGAGTTCCCAGCTCCCTGCTCCAGAGAGGTCTTCATTGTCCTATGCAAATTAGCCAGGATCATTCTTGCCTCTGAGGTTTTACTCTTGATTTTCCCTCTGCTGCAATTCCCTCTCCCTTCTCAAATCTTCCTGACTCCTCAAGGCCTAGTGTAAGTCTCACAGTCCCATGAGGCTACTGAATTCTTTGGATATCCACAGCATGGCCTGCTATGAAAATTTAACCCTGCTTTGGCTCTGTGTGATTCTCCTTTTCTAATAGTCATGCATACATAAATTTCCCAGCTGTGGATGCCCCTCCAATACTAGAGGCTGGGCTTCTCTCGACTCAATGACAGAAAAGCTTTGAGTATAGCACTGGGCACACATAAGTATACAATCACTGTCTTCTGATCTGCATATGCCTGCTGTCATTACTGAGCTCTGTATAGACCCCTCCCCTGCCCACAACACATACACAGACAATTCTGAAATGCAGAATCTTAATGGACAGTAATGACAGCCAAAAGCTATGACTGGGCTAGGCAAAAATCTCTCTTCCCAGTACCAGCTTGACTTGGCTCCAGGAGGGAGTATAGCCCATGGGAGGCACAGCTCATGGGGGATCACCCTGAGTGTGGTCCCTAGAGCCCAGGCTTACACCCAGTGCGGCCTGACCTTGGGATGTGGCCCAGGCAGGCCCAGGAGTGGGGAGGGAAGGAAGCAGCCTGACTGCCTGATCTCTGTGGCCGTTACAGCAGGGGAAGTGTCCCAACTGGGAGTGGGGGAGGGGAGAAATGGGCCCTAAGCAATGGGTGAGTGTGGAAACAATGAGAACTTACTACAGCCTTCTAACCTGCCTCCCTAAGATGGGGCTCCCCTTCTGTAGCCCTCCATGAACCTCATTCTAACTGTAATCCATCTCTGAGTATTCCGGTCCTTAGCTCTGATACCACCCTGATCCTCTATAAAGTGGCCTCCACATTCTCTTCCCTAAAACACATCAAATATCGATACTCAGAAAGCCAATCACCAGGGCCACCTCCTCCAGGAAAGTTTTTATAAATCATCCAAGTCACAAGTGACTTATCCCATCCAAAGTCTGGTTCCTCATGTAGAGACTGACCTGAATCTTATCTCCTGTCATTACACTGGGAGTGTCTAGAGGGCAAGGTCCTGGCTGACTTCTCCCTAGGCTGAGCACAGCACACCATGGCTGTCAGTAAATAACTAAATGAACTCAATCTGTCCTTCATGTCTTTGCACATGGTAGTTCCTCTTCTAGCAATGTGGCTCACCCCCTTCAGATCCTTCCTGTCTTTCAAGGCTCAGTTCTGTTCCCCAGCTTCTCCAGGATATCACAGCGACTCTCCTCCTGCCTTACCTTCCCCAGCACTGTCTGTCTGTGCTGTTCATTAGGCCGAACTAACTGGATGCCTCACAGGGAGGGAAGTCTGTCCTTCTGTTTATTTCCAGAAGCTCAGCTGAGCTTTCCAGGGCTGAGCAAAAGCTGCAGACTGACACACACCTCCTCCCCCATCAATCCATAGACTTTGATGCTAGGAACAAGGAAGAACCTCTATGACCAGGAGATGCAAGACAAAGGTAATCAATTTCTTCCTCATCCTGAGGAGCACAAAGTTGGGGTAACAAACACACAAGCAACATAGTGCCTTTTCCTCAATTGGAAGGGTGAGGGGCAAGGCAGGTAGAGGTAGCTCTGAAGTGATGAAGAAGACAGGAAAAGTGGTCCTGATGGACTAAGGATTGGGAATATCTGAAGACTCTTGGTCAAAGATGAGACTAGGGGCAGGGGCACCCCTGGAAAGGCTTCAGAAGTTTTGCAACTTTGTTTATGTGTTTTGAAGGGAGAAACAGAGGAGAGGTGGTATGAAGAGGCTCAAAGGGGCTGCAGCTGGCTGCAGCTGGGATGGGAGGAGGAAGCTGGGGGAGACATGAGGTCAGTGTGGGGCTGGTCCCAGGCCAAGGGCTGAGTCTCTCTTTCTTCCCCTTCTCCCCATCAGCAGGGTAGAACCCAAGAGAGCCTAGTTCCCAGCCTTAAAATAAAAATCCATGCTGAAGGACTCTCCACCTTTTGCCATTATCCATCCTTCAGCCCCTGCAGAGGATCCTGCACTGCAGCAGGTAGGGTAAGAGAAGGAGACAGCTGATGCCACCCACTAGGGGCTGCAGAGGAGTAGGAAACAAGACAATTGTAGCAGGTAAGGATGGTGGGGGGTGGGGTTGAGACCTTTTCACCAAGTCCCAATTCCTTCCCAGCTTCTCTCACTGTCCCAACACCTAGGGTGTTCCACAAGGGTGTTCCACAAGGGTGAGTCCCAGGGCCAGGATAGCTCTGGCTGGGGGAGCCAAGGAAGCTGCCCCTCCCCCACCAGCAGCACAGAGGAAGGCTCACACACTGGCTTCCTCTTCCCGCCTAGCAGCAGCTCAACAGTCCCCGGGCCCCATGAAAGGCCTGTGAAATGGCACTTCCTTTGCCTTTGCTAATTTCACACAAGGCTATACAGAAATGCCACCCTACCAATCCTGCCTCCTCCACCTGAAAATACCCACAGAGACCCAGGGCTGCCCTTCAGCTCCACCCAAAGCCTGAGGGGGGTTTCCACAAGGGAAAATAACATCAGGGAGGAAACTCCGGCATCTATTTTCCACTGTCAGTGGGGCAGAGCTGGAGTAGAAGAGACAGGGTACTTCCCTATCTTGCTGTCCCCTGGCAAAATCCCCAACATTCTCTGCCCTCTTCTTATTTCTCAACCTGTAAAAATCCTTGGTTTCCAGGAAAGGGCCACAGTTCTGCCTCTGGACACATACACAGAGACTACTCAGGCCTGTCACATCAAGGCTGGTAAGATAGGAGGGCCCAGAGTTGGGGGTACTTCTATGAGGAGTTTCTAGGTGGAGGGAGAGTCAGAGCTATCATGTTCAAGTCAATGTGCCCATGGAGGTGTTGATAGGAGGTATTGATATGCAACTCCTTAATGCTGAAATGGAGCCAAGAGAGCTAAGTTGACCATTGTTATATAGAGAGTTGGTGACAAATCCAGGACAAGGCCCTGGGTCTCCTAACCTCCAGCCTGATGCTAGTTCCACAAAGGAGAGAAGGTAAGGATTGTTACTGTGGCCTGGGAATGGGCCTGCTAATCTCTCTAACCTCATTCAGGATGATCCTACCATGGTTTATCCCATCAGGAAATGGGCCTAAGGGGTCAAGTTGACCTAGGTCTAAGCCTTTTTTGCTTCTAAGTTCCCAGGCTCTCATGCCTAGCCCATCCTGGGGCATTCATGGTTTAGCACTGACTTTACAACAGCCAGCCACCTTTGCCCTGCCCCAGCTGAGAAGCTCCTCCTTTGGACTCTAGCTCCTGGAGAGATGCCCTTCCCCATGAGATGAGGACAAAAGAGGAAGCTGGACGCTGGACAGGAAAACAAGTCTAATCTGGGGAGGTGGCCCAGGCTTTGTCTTTTGTTTTCCCCCTTAGCTCTTCTCAGGGACCCCTACAAACCTTACTGCTCATGGGTCTATACTGTATATGAAGGGAAGGGTCTTCAGTCTGGGCCCAAGCCCCATTCTTCTCAGTTTCCCAGCTATCCTCAACCTAGTATCTTTCCAGCTGTCTCACCACAGCCACAACCTCTCATATCTTCCTGCTCATGACCCCCTAAAAGCTCACACCAGACACCTTATCTGCTCTCCATCTTGCCAGAAACAGCTCTCCATATTCCTGATTCTCAACGAGGATCTGTGACAATCTCACATCAGCCACTTCTTTTCATGTCACAACCTTGACCATACTTCTTTAGCCAAGACCTCAACAGCAGCCTCCTAGGTTGTAGCCACCCCTACACACAATGATAGTTTCCCATTTTTATCCCTCCCGCCCAGGTCATATTTTCCCAGCAATGACTTTCTTGAAGTTAGCTCAAACTTCCAAGGGAGGCAGATCTTGCCTGGCAGAGCCCTTGTCTCATCTGTCCTGTCTTTACCTTCATAGCCCTGTGGGTTGCTGAGTTATGCAGAATACTGAAATAAATACTGGTTTGCCAGGTTGGGAATCAGAACTCCTGGGGTTTTACTGAGTTGTGATGCTGGGTAAGTGCCTTGTATGTACATCCTTCCCTAAGCTGGGATTTTATGCAGGTCCCTGGGGTTTCCTCCTGGAGCCAAACCTCTGTATCTCCCAGAAATGAGAGCAGGAGAGACAGTTAAGTGTAAGGGCAGGACTGGAGGAAGAAACAATTTATGGGAAAGGGACAAGTGTGAGACAGGAAAAGGACTGAATAGGGATAGCCCTTAAATTTAGCTGTGCTTTGGAAATCCCCAAAATGTAGCACTTGCTCCCCTCTGCTTTTTTTTTTTTCCTAGAAGAGAGAAATGAATACAGAACACTGAAGGTGGAGAGAAGAAATATCCCTCATCCCAAAGGCTTGAGGAAGGAGCTCAAGAATGGAAATAACAAGATCTTACAGAGCCAGGATGGACTGAGGTTACACTTGGGAGAAATTCCTGAGAGAGGGAGGAATATTAAGGATGTCTGAAGGGTTCAGCAGAACTCCAGAGGGCTTTTTGGTCACCAAGGCCCTGAGGCAGACTAGCATATGTGTTTAGCCCTGGAAGACAGCAGGGAAGAGGGGCAGACACCTTTGCCTCACACTCTTCTTTTCCTGATTCAAAAGTTAAGACTAAAGTTAGACCAGCTGCAGTCTTCTCTCTAGAATCCTGCCTTTGCCTCCTCCCTTTCTTTCCATCATACCCAGCTGGTCCCATTTTTTCTGCCAGGTGATGGTGGAACCAGCAGGTGTTAGAGTAAGGACCTTCAGGCTGTCCCCCAGCTTTCACACTTGGCCTCTTGGGGTGATTTTGATTTCCCACGGCCTCTCTCACTAGCCTTATTCCTGTGTCACGCTACCCTGACTGCTACAGACTGCTTCCTCCTACCTAACCACAACCTCACCCACTACAGGTTCCCTTCATTCGGCTGGCTTCCCCTACTCCGGGCCCTCTCAAGGCTGAGGGCAGTTATTTTGTCTCCAAGAGATAAAGATGTAGACACACACACACTTGCACATGCATACACACACACAAAGGTTTTCCAGCCCTTAATTGTCTCTATCACTGGGAGGCTGCAGCCTGCCTCTTCAAGCTAGGGATGCTTGAAAAGACTCTCCAACTTACCAAGTCTCCTACAGCAGATCCTAACCCCAAAGCTGGAGATAAGTGGGTGAGGGGGAAGGGATCAGACAGAGGGTGACAGGCTGAAGGCTCAAAAGGAATGAGGGGTGATGGAGGAAGCAAGAGGGTGCATATTAGTGCAGCAGCCAGAAGCTGGACAGGGAAGGGAGAGGCTACTGGGTACCAAGATGAACATAGGAGCCCACAGGTGAGGAGAGGGCAGGGGCTAGGTATGACTGTGTCTTGGGGGAAAAGAGACTGAAGAGGATGAGAGGACAGAGCGATGGAGGGTTTGTGGATAGAGACTAAAGAAGAGGTGGAGGAAGACAACAGGAGAATGTGTAGAATTCAGGGACTAAGAATAAAGAAGAAGACTAGGAAATGGTCACCAATCTTGCCTCAAAGGCCAGAACCCCTGCTGCCTCCCAAAAGCCACAGAAAACTTGTCCGGGACCATCAGTACCTCGCAATGAGAGTCCTTCCACTGCCGGTCACAGGGCAAGACTAGGCCTTTTCCTTCCTCAGTTTGCTTCCCCCAAACCAAGACCAGGCTCTGGTCACTAAATACCAGCAGATGTTTGCTTACTAAGTTAAGTACCTGTTACTTAGCTCCAGGGATGGTGAGGTTGGGCCTCAGAAAAACAGACATACAGAGAGAAAGACTGGGGTCAGGCTCCCCTCCGGCCCCCGCCGCGGTCTTTCTGAGTGCAAGGGAGCCTTGGGCTGCAGCCTGAGAGTGGGGGTCTAGACTGGCAGAGATCTTGCAAGGACAGAGCCCTTTCTGCAGTCTAGGGCTTCAAGGGCCCCAGACACCGCCCCCCTCTCAGCCTCACAAATGTCACAACTGCCCAGAGCAGACCGAGCGCCTTTTCCAGCCCAGAGGCCCCTCTCCCTTCACACACTTTCGAGCGCACCCCACAGCTTCTGAGGACACCCCACCTCCGAGTCTCATCTCTGAGCTTTTCCACTTCAGAGGCTGTTCTCTCGGAGCCGGGGACCCTCCGACCTCAGGGGTCCCTTGCAGCTCCGGAGAGCTGGTACAGCCGCTGGGAACCCACTCTCATCGAGCCTCCGCCGGCTCGCAGTGGCCCCGTCCCCGCCCCGGCCGGCCGCACCCGCCCAACTTGGACCGAGTCGAGGACCTCCCGCCCGCGGCCTCGACAAGCAAACTTCCTCGGCCTGCGCCCAGTCCCGGGCTGGCCGGCTCCCCTCCCCGGACCCCTGCCCGCCAGCAGCGGCCGGGCCTCACCTGGTGCCCTCCCCGAAGCGGGGGAGCTGGGGGCGGCGGCAGCGGCTCCGGGCTCGAGAAGGAAGTGAGAGCCGGAGGCCGGAGGAAGTGGGGGGGCAGGGGGGCGGGCCGGGCGGGGCGGGGCGCGGGAGAGGGGCTGGCCGGGGCGTGGCCCGACCAGGAAGTCCGCGGGTCTCTCCCCCTTCTGCCTGGGCCACCCCTCCCCCCAGCCTCGTCCCGGCCGGGTCCCAGGCTCCCCACTTCCCCACCTCGAGCCCTGTGGCCCCTAGGCTCTTAAGTCAGGCCTTCCAAGGTTAGGTCTCCCGCCTCCTCCATGCCGCCCCTCCCAACCCCAGCAGAGGCCCTACCCTAGACGCTAGGCATTTGTCCTCTTCCCCGGTATCTCGCCCCCGCCAACCTCCGCGGGAAGATGCTGAGAAAGGCGCCCCTAGGCCTGGTGCCTTCAGCCAACCCCAGCGATCAAGCGGTGGCCAAGGCTGGGGCAGTCCCCACCCCTGCCCCGAGCCCCGGGGGAGTGCGCGGTGGTGGTGATTCAGCATGGGAAGGCCCCAGACCCCTGGGGAGGGTGGGGAGACTGGGGGAAGAGGAGCTGGCGTCAGCACCCCGGGGAAAGACAAGATCAGCAGAGGCGGGGCCGCGGGCCCCAAAAACAGGATGTCGTGCTGTCGTCCCGCACCCAGCGCCTCTGGGCGGCAGGGCTCTGGGGAGGGGGCGTGGTGGACTCGGGACAGGGTGCTCCCCTCGTCTTGTCTTCTTGCCCCGGCGCGCAGCTGTTGGTGCTGAAAGGCCGCACCCAGGCCTGAGGCCCGGCTTGGGCCCTGGGGACCGGCGGGTGGGTGGACTCGTGGGCGCCCTCTGGTGCGTCTGCTCCCAGGCCTTGCGCGCGGAGCTTTGACTTAAGAATCCACATCCTTCCTTCAGCACAAACTTTCTGAGCGCCTACCACGTGCAGAGCTCCGTGCTAGGTGCGGTGGAGAAAAACAGCGTTTAAAACAGGGGCCTTGGCGGTAGCGCGGCGGCCAGGATGGTGCTGGAGAGCGTGGCCCGCATCGTGAAGGTGCAGCTTCCCGCATACCTGAAGCGGCTTCGCCAGGCTCACAGTTTCAGAATGGCTTCGGCTACTACCTTTCCTTGGTGTACTTGCACTACTGGGCTACCTTGCAGTCCGTCCATTCCTCCCGGAGAAAAAACAACAAAAGGATAGCTTGATTAATCTTAAAATACAAAAGGAAAATCCAAAAATGGTGAATGAAATAAACACTGAAGATCTGTGTCTTACTAAAGCAGCTTGTTGTAGGTGTTGGCGTTCTAAGACGTTTCCTGCCTGTGATGGTTCACATAACAAACCCAATGAATCGACAGGACATAATGTGGGTCCACTAATACTGAAGAAGAAAGAAGTATAGTAACGAATTAGGATTGAATTCAATTGTATAAAATCTTATAACAATATTTCCTCATTCTTTGCGTATAGAAAATTTTGAAATGGTCGTCTTAATTATAACTACCTGTTGAGAAATTTAAAAAAACAAAACAAAAACAAAAAACAGGGGCCTTGTCTTCCAGAGGCTTTTGAAATAAAGAGGGAGACCGATTCCGGGAATAAATAGCTTACCCTTTCCTCATGATCCTAAAATCTGTCTTTGGTAAAACAGAATAATTTCTCTTTCATAAGTTAGTTGTGAAGATAAGAGAATGATTGTAAAAGGCCTGCTGTCAATGAGTATCTCAAAGTAAACATTCAACGATGCCTTTAAAAAAAAAAAAGAAAAAAATATATGCACTATAAGAATGAGTTTCCTAAACAGAACATGTCTGCCCACACCTTTGGGTCTTTGCACATTCTATCCCTCTGGACCTGACTTCTTTCCCGTATTGACTGCCAGGGGGAAAAGACTGAGTCTGGCCCCAAAAGACTACAGTCTGAAGAAAAAAAAAAAGAAGGGACTACTGTCTGATTGCCATCATCCCTCCTCCTCCTCCTCTGACAACAGCACAACTCCCCTTAGGCACTCCATAGTCTCTCCCAGCCATGTTCAATAGAAATTTAACATGAACCACATATGTAGTTTTAAATTGTCTAGTAATGACATTTTTTAAAAAGCAAAAAGAGACAAAATTTTAATAATATATTTGACTTAGCCTAACACAGCCAAAATATTATCATTCAACATATCATCAATATAAAAATTATTGATTATAAAAATAAACTGGATATTTTACATTCTTTTTTTGGTACTAAGTCTTTCTTTCTTTCCTTTTTTTTTTTGAGACAGAGTCTTACTCTGTTGCCACGGCTAGATGCCGTGTTGTTAGCCTAGCTCACAGCAATCTCAAACTCCTCTACTCAAGCGATCCTTCTGCCTCAGCCTCCCAAGTAGCTGGGATTACAGACATGTGCCACCATGCCCAGCTAATTTTTTCTATATATATATTTTTTTAGTTGGCCAATTTCTTTCTATTTATAGTAGAGATGGGGTCTTGCTCTTGCTCAGGCTGGTTTAGAACTCCTGACCTTGAGCATTACAGCTGCCTCGGCCTCCCAGAGTGCTAGGATTACAGGCATGAGCCACCTTGCCCTGCCCTAAGTCTTTCAAATCTGGTATGTATTTTACACTTACAGTATGTCTCAGTATGACACAGTGCAAGTAGTCAATAGCAATGTGGGCTAGTGGCTACTGTATCAGTGGTGAAGTTAGAGGCTCTATCAGATTAGTGCTGGTGAATGATTCTGAGTGGATGAATTAATTCTCCAAGATGCTTCACCAGAAGCCTCTCCTGACCTCCTAGGCAGAGTTTGAGTCTCTTTCTTCCTCTTTGGTCCCCATAGCTCTTGAGACAAACTCCCTTCTATAGAGGAGGGAAAATCAAGAAGGACAAGAGGAAAATCTCGTTTTTCTCCTTACTCCATTGGCAGCACATGACTGGTACTTGGTGTTGAGTGAATGAAGAAAGGATTTTGAGTACTATAAATGAGAGATTTAGAGAAGGACTATACACTAAAACAGTTTCCATGAAGCCACTGAAAATTATATCCGAGAACAGTTTTCTTGTTTTTTTTTTTCTTTGAGACAGGACCTGGCTATGTTGCCTAGGTTGGCCTCCGAAGTAGCTGGGACTATAGGTGTGTACTACCACACGCAGCTCCAGAACAATGATTTTTGAGCTGTGTTCCTAGAGTTCCCTTCCTAGGACTTGAGGGTAGGAAAACAGTATGTCTCTAGACTCCCTTCCCTTCGACTAGGGAAGGTTTGCTTTTATCTGATTTATATACTGGTGTTCTGTATAAAAAGCTCATTAGATAAAAAAAAGTTTCCTGCAAAATATATTTGAAAATCTATTTAGGCATATAGTGGTAAAAGTAGGGTGCACATTAAGTGCAGTAGATCAAAAGACTGGATTGGCAGCCTGGAGTTGGCCATGGTGGCATACATCTGTAGTCCCAGCTACCCTGAAGGCTGAGGCATGAAGATCACTTGAGCCTAGGAGTTCAAGGCTGCAGCAAGCTATGCTTGGGCCACTGTACTCCAGCCTCAGTGACAGAGCAAGACTTGTCTCTTTAAAAAAAAGAAAAACAAAGTAGATTGCCAGCCTGAGATCAGACTGCATTTCCTGAGCCTCTGAATGTCTTGTGCTTGCCTAGCCCGGGTTTAGGAGGGACAATATGACTTGGCTTTGAAGATCTCGAGATTTAGTGGGATATGATACTTTGCATATGAAGCTACCAGAGGAGGAAAGAGTCCAGAGCTGGGTTTCAGAAGACCTTGAAGTTTAGTCTTGGCTCAGCCAGACACACTATTAAGATTTTAGGCTAGGCCCCACCCTTCTCTGGGTCTCAGACTCTTCCACTGGAAAACAAGGGGATGAACTAGATGATACCCTTGAGCTCTGACCTTCTATGATATACTCTTCAGGATAATAATTAAGCAATTAAGGTTTATGTATATAGCATATTGCTCATAGTTCTTTAATACCATTTAGGTCATCATGCTTTGTGCTCTAGTAAATTGTGTCTGTGCCTAATGTCTGTCTCCCCCACTGATTATAATTCCTTTGAGGTTGTGTCTGATTCATCTGTGCGTCCACACACTAGGCCTGATGCAGGCAGGCCTGAGCATACATTTGCCTTTAGTAAACATCAGTGGAGTTAAATTGCTTTAATAAAGTACTAACGTGTAGAACCACCAGAGTCTAGGTAACTTGGAGCCACTTTTGTGGCATAGATAAACGAAGGGCAGATAAGGCTAGAGGAAAGGGAGTCAGAAGTAGGCAGGTGGAACTGCCTCCTTCTTGAAGGAGGAGCAATGCTGACCTGAAGAGGGCAGGAAGAGGGCACACGAGAGCTGTTTCTTTTTCCTACTCTCTCACTAGCTTTCCCTGAATAGGTGAGTTCTTGGTAGGTGGTGTGCATGTATATTCACAAGCAGCTGAGAGATAAGAACACTTAACCTGGACATTTAAAAGTAAGACAAGACCACCCATGGTGGCTCATGCCTGTAACCCTAGCATTTGGGAGGCCAAGGTTGGAGGATCACTTGAGGCTAGGAGTTTAAGACCAGCCTGAGCAAAAGTAAGACCTCATCTCTCCAAAAAGTAGAAAAATTAGCCAGGCATGGTGGCATGGATCTGTAGACCCAGCTATTTGGGAGGATCGCTTGAGCCCAGGAGTTTGAAGTTGCTGTGAACTATGATGACACCTTGGCCCACAGCACTCTAGCCCAGGCGACAGAGCAAAGAGCAAGATCTTGTTTCCAAAAAAAAAAAGAAGAAGTGAGACAACATATGAAAGCACTTGGTGGGGCAGAAGTGTAGAATAGAGATCACAGACAGGTTCTAGAGTCAGACAGACCAGGATTCAAATTCTGGTAGTAACACTGACAGTATGGCCTTTGACAAATCACATGACCTCTCCCATTCATTCCTTCAATGCATATTTATTTAACCAGGCATATTGTTACATGTCAATGATGAAATGGAGAAAACATAAAGAAGTCCTTACCCTGATGTAACTAGCAAGGGAGACAGATCTTAAACAGGTAATCACACAAAAGTACTGTGCTATAAGAACATATAATAGAGCCAACTTCTCAGTCTTAGTTTCATTCCAAAATGAGAATGACAGGCCAGCATGGTGGCTCACACCTGTAATCCTAGCACTCTGGGAGGCTGAGGCAGGAGGACTGCTTGAGCTCAGAAGTTCAAGACCAGCCAGAGCAACATCTCTACTAGAAATAGAAAAATTAGCTGGGCATTGTGGTGCGTGCCCTGTAGTGCCAGCTGCTCGGGAGGTTGAGGCAGGAGGATCTCTTTTTTTTTTTTTTTTGAGACAGAGTCTCACTTTGTTGCCCAGGCTAGAATGAGTGCCGTGGGATCAGCCTAGCTCACAGCAACCTCAAACTCCTGGGCTCAAGCAGTCCTGCTGCCTCAGCCTCCCTAGTAGCTGGGACTACAGGCATGCGCCACCATGCCTGGCTAATGTTTTTTCTATATATATTAGTTGGCCAATTAATTTCTTTCTATTTATAGTAGAGATGGGATCTCGCTCTTGCTCAGGCTGTTTTTTTTTTTTTTTTTTTTTTTTTT
>VSMD01085729.1:61365-96101 GCA_008750895.1 Mirza zaza
GGCTAGAGCGAGTGCTGTGGTGTCAGCCTAGCTCACAGCAACCTCAAACTCCTGGGCTCAAGCAATCCTGCTGCCTCAGCCTCCCGAGTAGCTGGGACTACAGGCATGCACCACCATGCCCGGCTAATTTTTTCTATATATTAGTTGGCCAATTAATTTCTTTCTATTTATAGTAGAGACGGGGTCTCGCTTTCGTTCAGGCTGGTTTCAAACTCCTGACCTCGAGCAATCCTCCCGCCTCGGCCTCCCAGAGTGCTAGGATTACAGGCAGGCATGAGCCACCGCGCCCGGCCTCAGGCTGGTTTTGAACTCCTGACCTCGAGCAATCCGCCCACCTCAGCCTCCCAGAGTGCTAGGATCACAGGCCTGAGCCACCTTACCGGCCAGAAGGATCTTTTAAGCCCAGGGGTTTGTAGTTGCAGTGAGCTATAATGATGCCACTGTACTCTAACCAGGGTGACAGAGTGAAACTGTCTCAAAATAAACAAACAAATAAATAAATAATAGCTGTGATTTTATTTTATTTTTTTTAATGATGTGACATCATTTAGATTCATCTCACAAAGGAAGAAATTAAGACTGATAAACTCAATTTTCCTATTTGTAGGTGCTCTTATCTGTAACATGGAGGTAATACTATGTGTCTCATACCATTGTTATATTAATTGAGTTAATAAGTGTAAAGCACATGTAAAACATATCTAAGTATCATACATATCTAAGTTGTTTTGTTAAATTATTATTCAGTAACTTGTCCAGGATCACAAAGCAAATAGATGATAAAGATGAGAATTAGAAGAGGAAGAAGGGAGAGGACCGGGAATACCAAATCATTTAAGTATGTATAGTTGAGTCACTCTTAGAACACCAGGACTGAACATGGAGTAATTTCCCAGAGGGGATTATGCTAGATGATGTGGGTACCACTCAGTTTGGAAAATCTCAAAGATGTCCTGGAGGCAAACAGGACAACTACTGTTCTCTCTGCTTGAGAGAAGGGACTGTCTTGGAGGAGAGGGCATAGCCATTGTTCCTACTCCCCTCATCCACTTAGTTCATTGAAGGAGTCAAGAACATGGATCAGAGGGCATGACTCTAGAACTTTGTTTAATCTGTCATTCCTTGTTAGTTCTTTCTGTTATCTCCTGTCTGGCCCATCAAAGCCCACGAATTAGGACATCGGGCTTGTATTTGGGGGTAGCAATGAAGAGGAGCCTGTTCTACTACTGGGACAGGCTGAGAGAGGGGAGACCAAAGGATCAAGAGGAGCCCCAAGAAAGCTGAGTCCCTCGAGCCACAACGGAGACCAAGGAAAATTCATATTTAAGATTAGCCCAAAGGGGCTGGACTGGGGCTGGGCACAAGACCCTTGTGGACTACTGGTGAGCTACAGGAGCTGGAGTTCAGTGAGGAGTAGTCTGGGAAGACCCATTTGGAAGCCACCAGTGCACAGGTAGGTGAGATTAGTTCAGGACCTTTCTCCTCCTCCAGCATCTCCACCCCTCTCTTACAGGGGAACTGAGTTAGCTTTAGCATTTTGACCTTGTGAAAGATGGGAGAATTAATCAAAAGAAAAATCTGAAAACATCATGGAGGTATGGAGAAATTAATGTTTATTTGTTGTACCCTTGGGCAATTTCCTAGCTGCTCCACATGCATCATCTCATCTAATCCTCACAATCACACAAAGCACTCAGTATTTGTCATTCTCATTTTATTTTATTTTTCTGAGACAGAGTTTTGCTCTGTTGCCTTGAGTAGAGTGCAATGGTGGTGTCATTGTTACAGACGCATGCCACCACGCCCAGCTAAGTTTTCTATTTCTTGTAGAGTTGGGGTCCTTTTTGCTCTTGCTCAGGCTGGTCTCGAATTCCTGACCTCAAGCAATCCTCCTGCCTTGGCCTCTCAGAGTGCTAGGATTACAGACTTGAGCCAGCCCGCTCGGCCACAGCTATTATTTAGACTTGGTCTGTCTTGTTTCCTAACCTGATCATTTAATTAATTACCAGAGATTTCTCAAATATGGACCCTTTCCTATTCCCAAAGTTATTGCTGAAATTAAACTTCATAATTACTCCTCAGGTCTTGCCCAAGGTCACACAGCTAATATGAAGGTGAGCTGGGTTTCCAGCACAGGTCTGTCTGACCATCTCACTTGTCTCCAGCTTCTTCCACCAATCCATTCTCAACACTATCACCAGAATGATCGTTGCAAATTACAGATGACTGATCTTGATGTAATTCTTTAATGGCTCTGACGTTCCTTGAAGAATAGTAAGAGGCACCATTTATTGAGCATATTACTTGATGCTAGGCACTATTCTAATTGCCTTATACTTATTAACTCATCTAAGCCTTACGGAATCCTCCTTTTTTAAGATGAAGAAATTAAGGCCAGAAAGGTTGAGTAATTTGCCCAGAGTCACACAGCAGACAGAGCTTGGATGAGAGTCTAGGCAGCCTGATTCCATAACCCCCCTACGTACCCACCCACCTGCAATCTGTATGTCTCTGAGTCTGCACAGTCTCCCTAACTGCTTGAGGCAGTTACTTGTATCTCCTCTGTGCTCTCTCACCTGCCCCTGTACAAATCCCCCCTAAGACATTATCAACAAGTACCAATCATCATTACCTCTTCAAATATATTTTTTCTCTAAAAACTGAGCTTTTTGAGGGTAGGAACTAGAGCTCAGTTTCTACCCTAAAATATGAATAGATGCTCAGTAGATGTTAAATGAATGAATGAACATTGCAAACAAGGTTCTAGAACTGATTCTGGATGAGGAGATGATTCTCTGTGTGAAACTAGCCTAAAAAAAGAGTTGTTGCTGACATTCCCTATCCAGCCAGACCTTGGGCAACTTTTCACTGATAGCTATGCTTTCCATTTTTGGACACCAGGGAGCGCCACTAATGAGACAGCCCAAACTCAAAGATTCCTGAACTTTTCTGAGCAGATTTAGGACTCTTCCACCAAAATTTCTCTCATTTTCCAAATGAAAGCTATTGGTAAGCAGAAACCCTGTGGTGTAGAGAAAGGACAGAAAGGAAAGAGAAAGGAAAGGCTGCTATACAAAGCACACATCGTTCATTCACTTAGCAAAATGTTTATTGAGTACCAGCTATGTACTCAGCAACCTAGCCTGTGAAAATATAAAGATGAATGAAATGCAGTCCTTGATGAGTTCAGAGGCTAATGGAGGAAGACGGATACTTAAATAACCCTAATCCAGTTATATAAGTGCTCTAAGGTATAGCAGAAGACTGTAGAGACAGAGCAAGTCAGGGAAGGTGCCAAATAAAGGGGTGAATTTTTAGTTGGGTCTTCTTTTCTAAATCATAACTCTTGGATCATGATATTCCGCCATCATTGATTAAGGCATGGATGCTTTTATTTCACTTACACTGAGATTCGAAGGATGGGGAAGAAGCCCGAAAGGAAAGAAAAAAGACAAACTTGGTTCTTACCTTGCCCCTTCATCTCCTTACCTCAGTCTCTTTATCTATAAAATGAGTACAGCAGTTTCCTCTTACCTTGGGGGATATGTTCCAAGATCCCCAGTGGATACCTGAAACCGCTGATAGTGCCAAATCCTGTGTATACTGTTTTTTCCAATACATACATGTACCTATCTTAAAATTTAATTTATAAATTAGGCAGAATAACAGATTAACAACTACAATAATAAAATGAAACAATTATAATAATATAATACTGTAATAACAGTTATGTAAACGCGATGTCTCTCTCTCTCTTAAAATATCTTATTGTACTATACTCACCTATTTTCAGGTTGCCGTTTACCTCGGGTAACTGAAACAGTAGAAAGTGAAACCACACATAAGGGGGAAATACTGTATAGTGTCTGTCTTATCTAGCAGAGCTGCTGTGAGGAAGAGATGAGATAATAGATGTGAAAGTTGTTGCAAATAGTGGAATAGGGGCATACGAATTAGTTAATCCAATTTGATTTGACCTACATCTTCAGAATATCTAAGCAAGGGCCTATGAGTGTTGCAAGGTAGATACACCTGGCACATGGTAAAGACTTGGTGTATAGGTATAAAAAAGACAGAGATGAGGAAAAGAAAAAACTTTCTGTTTCCTTCTGAGGCTTACAATGTTGTGAGGGGCCTGCAGAGGCCATACTCACACAAGGACACACCAGAGGGACTACTTAGGTGAGGGTCTTTTTCTTTTTTTTGAGACAGGGTCTTGCTTTGTTGCTGAGACTGGAGTATGCAATGGGCATACTCAAAATAGCTCACTATAATCTTAAACTTCTGGGCTCAAGTGATCCTTCTGCCTCAGCCTCTTGAGTAGCTAGGACTATAGGACTATAGGCATATGCCAACTCACCTGGCTAATTAAACATTATTATTTTTTTTATAGAGACAGGGTCTCCCTATGTTGCTCAGGCTGGTCTCGAACTCCTGGCCCCAAGTGATCCTCCTACTTTAGCCTCTCAAAGTGCTGGGATTATGGGCATGAGCCACCATGCCTGGCCCGGGTCATAGTTTATGATCCAGAAAGATCCATGAGGTTTCAGGATTTTCCTATTTTGCAGAATATTAAAGCTAATGGGATCAATAATCTAGTAGCTGCCCATTCTATAGCTGGAGAGACTGAGATCCAGAGGGGAACTGACTTTTCCAATGTCACATCATGATCTTGGAGGCAGATAGGAGACCAGAATGCTCCTCCTATTGCCTAGACCTTGGCTTTAGCTCCCAGACACCATTTATTTGTAACTGTAGTAAAATATATATAACATAAATTTTACCATTTACCATCTTAATCATTATTAGGTATATAGCTTAATCATGTTAAGGACATTCACATTGTTGTGGAACCAATCTCCAGAATTCTTTTTACCTTGAAAAACTGAAACTATACCCATTAAACAACTCCTTTTTTTTTAAAATTTTTTTTTTTGAGACAGAGTCTCGCTTTGTTGCCCAGGCTAGAGTGAGTGCCGTGGCGTCAGCCTAGCTCACAGCAACCTCAAACTCCTGGGCTCAAGCAATCCTCCTGCCTCAGCCTTCCGAGTGGCTGGGACTACAGGCATGCGCCACCATGCCCGGCTAATTTTTTTTTTCTGTATATATTAGTTGGCCAATTAATTTCTTTCTATTTATAGTAGAGACGGGGTCTCACTCAGGCTGGTTTCAAACTCCTGACCTTGAGCAATCCTCCCGCCTCGGCCTCCCAGAGTGCTAGGATTACAGGCGTGAGCCACCTCGCCCGGCCTTAAACATTTTTTTTTTACATTATTTTTATTTTTATTTTTTTCCCCCAGTTTGCTATGAAATAATTACCTTGATAAACAACTCCTTATCCTCCCTTCTCTGCAGACTCTGGCGACCATCACTCTGTTTTCGGTCTCTATGAATTTGATGATTCTAGGTACATCATATAAATGAAATTATAGTATTTGTCCTTTTGTGATTGGCTTATTTCATTTAGCATCTTGTCCTCAAGTTTTATCCATGTGGTATCATGTGTCAGAATTTCTTTCTTTTTAAAGGCTATATAACACTTCATTGTATGTATACACCATATTTTGTTTATACATTAATATGTGAATGCTTGGGTTGCTTCTACCTTTTGGGTGAATAATGTTGCTATGAACATGGATATATAAATATTCCTTAGAGATCCTGTTTTCATTTTTTGGGTATATATGCAGGGACTTGGTGGATCATATGGCAATTCTATTTTTTTCTTGAGACAGAGTCTCACTCTCTTGCCCAGGCTAGAGTGCCATGGCATCAGCCTAGTTCATAGCAACCTCAGTCTCCTGGGCTCAAACAATCCTCCTGCCTCATTCTCCCGAGTAGGTGGGACTACAGGCATGTGCCACTATGCCCGGCTAATTTTTTCTATTTTTAGTTGTTTGGCTAATTTCTTTCTATTTATAGTAGAGACGAGGTCTCGCTCTTGCTCAGGCTGGTCTCGAACTCCTGAGCTCAAGCAATCCTCCTGCCCAGCCTCCATTTTCTCTTAATGACAATCTGGCAATACTGGGACCACCTTTCTGTCTGCTCTCCACAGGGCCCACCACTTTTGATCTAACCTACTTTTCTCAATTGTACTACCTACCTACCCACTTTGTCATTTGAATTTAAGACCCCTGGTACTGAGAATAGGTCTAGTAGAATAGGTCAGGGACTCAGCTTCTGTTCTGGCCCAATTTTCCAGCATGTAGTTGTTACTCAATACAATAAAATATTTGAGTGATCAAATGAATTAACTAATGTCAACCAGCTTATACTAAGCACTGACAATGTGCAGGGTTTATGGCTGGATCCTAGTGTCACAGGGACAACTAAGGCACAGCCTTTGACCCCTGAAAATTCACAGTAGTTAGAGAACTACTCACTCATGACACCACAACACTGACGTGTGTATGGTCCAATTTTGGCCACAGACTGATTTTGAAGGGGTAGTCAGAGTAGGGGATTCTAAGGTGGAGACATCAAGCTGTGTGGAAGAATGAGAGGTCAGTTCTATGATGAGAGGGGCTCAGAAGTGTTTCAGGCAGAAGCAACAGCAGATACAAAGTCTGTGAGGTGGCTGAGTGTGATGTGTTTAGGAACCTGAAGAAAGCCAATGTGAAAGGAGCTTAATAGAGTAGGGAGAGTGGTAGTAAATGACGTTAGACATGTATTTTTATATCAACAGCCTAACCCCTAAGCCAGGCAGCTGTTGGACAAATCCGTGTTCCCGGTCTTCAAAGGGGTTGCTCAGAACAGGTAGCTGGCTTACACCGTCAGAGGAGGGACTGGACCTAATCCCTTCCCCTGCCTCTGGTGCCAAGGACAGGGTAGGGCACAGAGGAGGTTTCAGTAAAGATTTGCTAACAGCATGCTTGAGAAGAGAACAGGAAGTGCAGGCTTTGTTGAAGGAGGCTCAGGCGTGGCTCTCTCTTCATTGGGGCACTCGTTTTCAAGTCGCCAACACCTTCTCCAAGTGACACAGGGAGCTGGGATAGTGAGATACAGGAAGGAACCGGCCACAGACCCTGTAGAAAAACCTCAAGGGGGAGGGGGCTTGCGGGGCAGGTAGGAAAACCGGTTGTGAGAGCTAAGGGAGGGCATCCCACTTAAGCTTGGACGGGGGCAGGGGGGTGTCAGGAAGACAGATGACGCCTGTTAGCCCAGACTCAAGGGACGGGTAGGGGAATTTTGCTTAGAGTGGTCTGGACATTTCATTTTGCTCTCTGGAATATTTCCTCTGAAAACGCTCGCAGGCCCTAATGAGCCTCCTCCGGGGCGTGTCCTAGCTTCACTCCCAACCGTCTGCAAAGGAGCAGGCCCTCCCCTGAGCGCAGTTCTGTCTGCAGTACCCAGATTTTCCCACCAGGGGCCGCTGCGCACGGGAGACTAAGCGCGCGGGTTCCTAAGCCGCAGAGAGGCGGAAGCCGATTGGTTGTAAGAAGCGGCTGGAAGGCGGAGCCTGGGAAGCCGGCCGGGAGTTGGGGGCTGGGCGCTCGCCCCCTGGCCAAAGCGGGCAGAGGAGCTGTTGCTTCTGGAGACTCCCGGGGAGGATATCGTTGTGTCGGGGTCGTCTGTCCAGCCCGGCTCTAGAGCTGAGGCGAGTAGAGCAACACCGCGGCCCGGAGATCTGGGCAGGGCAGCTGCTGCCGCCGCAGGCCTGAGTTACCTGAGCAACTGCGTGTCAGGGGCCCGCCCGCCGGCGGGCGGTTAGCGCGGGAGACTCTTGTGGGGGAAGGGGTGGCTGGAACTTGGTCCTTGGCGCAGGACAGGGGTCCTGGCGAAGACCTGCGCGGGTCAGGGGGCCGGGAGAGCCCGCCGGGGCTCGGGGCTCCGGGGCAGCCGTTTCCCACTGGTTTATTCCGGGATAAACCCGGGCACTGGGGCGGGCCCGGGCTTCGCTGGGGGCCGGGCGGCGCGGGGCGGGCCCGCGGGAGAGCACGCCCCCGCCCGCCCCGGGCCAGCCCCGCGCCGCCCGCCAGCTTGGGGAGCTGCTGTCCCGGGCCTGGCCGGTGTGCGTCTGCCTGCTGGACCTGGGCACCGCCGGCCGCCTGGGCACGGCACTGGGTGGGGGCGCTGACCTCGGCCTAGGAGGCCTAGGATCCGGGAGACGCCCGGGTCCGCTGGGGCCTGCAGGTCGCACGCCCTCCCCGAGCTTCTGCTGCTCGCCGCTTCTCGGCAGGGCGAGGTCAGGTGCCCCCCTCCTTGCCTCTCTCCTCTTCTCTTCCTCCCCCACCTCTGTGCCCGCTGGAGATCCTGCCCGCCCCCTCCCGCAGGGGTGTAGCAGGCTGCAGAGCTGACAGCGGCCCGGCAGCCACCCTGCCCAAACTCTCCGGAAGCAGCCCGAGCTCAGGCCGCCACAGCCCCGGTGGACCCACTATTGGACAGGAGGCGCCGGCCCTCCTCTCGCTCCCAAACTTGGAGCACTTGACCTTTGGCTGTCGGTGGAGGCAGGCCCACGGGTGGCTGGACAGCTGCGGCGCCGCGAGGGCATCTTGCCTGGGGACCATCCACTGTATTCTTGGGCTCCTGGCTTTGCCTCTGGGACCCGAAGGTGTCCACATTAGGCGCATGTTGACTGAGACCTAGAGTCATGGACGTGTGTGCCCGTCTTGCCCTGTGGCTCCTCTGGGGGCTCCTCCTGCATCAGGGCCAGAGCCTCAGCCATAGTCACAGCGAGAAGGCGACAGGAGCCAGCTCCGGGGCCAACTCTGAGGAGTCCACTGCAGCAGGTAAGGCCTTCCTGCAGGCTGGACTGGGTTGGGGGCTTTGACTCAACTGAGTGGCTGGAGTGGGCAAGTTGAAATCTAGGTTTGTACATGTGAGGTTGATGGAAGATCCACACATGGCACTGCCTGTTCCCAGTCAGTAGTCCATGAAGTTATTTCTGTTGAGGAGTCGTGGCTAATGTCTTTGTGTCTCCTGAACAACTTTTCTTATCCCTCCTCAGGATGTTTTTCACAGTGAGAAGCCGCCTTTGGGGGACCTTGACCTTTCAGATGAGCAAGGAAATACCCCATCTCAGGATTATTTGTCTGGAAGAATGGCCTGGCCAGATGATAAGTCCATTGCTCTTAGCCAGTTTCAGCACTTAGCAACACAGGGGAGGTTGGGGCTGCTTGGGTTGGAAGGGGAAAGTCAGGGCTGGGCCAGCTCTGTTGCCTGATAGCCTGGTGTTCAGGTGTGCCTTTCTATTCCAACAACCGTGGGAACCCTAGTCCCTCCCTTCCCTTAGGTAATCTGCTGTCTTTTGGCTGTGCCCATTTGAAATCTCAAAGCAGTTCCTTAGAAGGAATTCTACTTGCCACCAGGGTGTTAAATGGCCTTTTCCTGACATAGACATGATATAATTCATGAGACCACTTGTTGACTTACTCTGTTTCTTCTGACTGATGAGGGTGGCAATTCCATGTTACTTTTGATATGTCCTGGTTTTTCTTATGCGCTGTGGAGCCTTATCAGGCAGCAGGAGCCCTGGTGTACTTTTGCAGTAGAAAGGAACACTTAAAATCCAGTTGTTTTACATAAGGCTTAGAAGAAGATCAGTTCTGTTTTCCCATTTCTCTCACCCTGTCACTGTGATCTGCCAAAGCTCTGGCCTGCAGAGTGGGGAGAGTTTATAAATGAGTTGTTTCTGAGGATGGGCAAACTCAGTGAGTCGACAGCTTAGTAAATACCTGATTCAAGTAGGAAAAGGAAATATAGGACATGGTGGCTGGAAAGTTTCATGGATGGATCCAGAGGTTGGCTTTGGTGGTAGACTCTTTTTTGAGCAACTCGCTTTTAAGTTCTAGATATTCCAAGGGGGCTGGTTTCCAAAGGAGTCCAGGGTTGCCCTGTGTATATAAACATGGTACCTGGGCTATTGATTTAAAGATAGATCCTTGCTGGGTGTAGTGGCTTACACCTGTAATCCCAGAGCTCTGTGGGGCCAAGTTGGGAGGATCACTTGAGGCCAGGAGTTTGAGACCAGTCTGGGCAACATGGTGAGACCCAGTCTCTACAAAAAATAAAAAAATTAGTTGAGCATGGTGGCATGGGCCTGTAGTCCTAGCTGAGTTGGGAGGCAGGAGGATCCCTTGAGCCCAAGACTTCGAGGTTATAGTGAGCTATGATTGCACCATTCCAGACACTCCAGCCGAGGTGACAGAGGGAGACCCTGTCTCTTAAAAAAAAAGGAATAAATAAAGATAAGTCCTTCTTGCATATTAATCCAGTCTGTCCATAGGAGTGTCCCTGGTCCCTGAAACTCAGCTCAAAGTTTGGTTCTTATTGGGTTATGAAGGGAAAGACTGGTGGGTAAATGTAGGTTGAACTGTGAAGTAGACCTCAGGAGCCTCTCTGCTGTCCCAGTGATATTCTTGTTTATAATTGATAATATGTACTTTTTTCACTCCAAAATATGAGTGCCTCACATAAAATGAATATTTTTTGGTTGGGGGAGGTGTTCTATATTTTAGATTTAAGCTTAAGGGATGAAGTTTTGAGTTTTAGGCATTAGCTAGCTATTAGGAAGTTATTTTTAGTATTAAGGAAAGAGGCAATTCAACATCCCTCGGGACCACCCATGACTTGAGCCTTTTGTTTTTTAATCATTTCTCCCACTCTGAGGGACTTGAGCTTATGGAGACAGCCCTCCACACAACACATTTCAGAGGCTTGGCTTTGCTGATTATACCACTTAAGCTTCTATTTTATTAATAGTTTTTTCTTGCTCTCAGTTCAGAAATTGGTTTCTGTTGTCACAATAATAGTGAATTCCAGGGAGGAAAGTCTCAGACAGAGAGAGAGAGAAACTGTAGGTGCTGTGAATAGCCATGGTATGTGGGATCCTGGGGGTCCCAACACTATTGTTCTGGTAGGTTGTCCCCTTGGGTCTGTCTGAGACTTTGACTCAAACAGGTACTTATTTTTGCAAAGAGGTAGCTCATAGAATGGGCTCTGCAAAAGTTCCTGGTTGTAACCAGGAACTCTTACAGCCTTTCCGGCCCCTCTGTGTCCCCAGAATACAGGAGGAGTTTTACTTGCTCCTAAATCAGATTCAACATACCCAGGCAATTTGTGTATTTTCTATAGTTTATATTTTACAATTATACAGCTGTTTTTCCAACAGAGTCTCACAATAGCTCTGTTAGAATGCAGAGCAGGTAGTATTAAAACTGTTTTTTATGGGTGAAGAATCTGGGTCCTGTGCTCCATCTTATAGGCAGGTCTTCTGATGCGTATGTCCTGGACTTCTTCCATCTTCTCAGGTCCTGCCCTGTTAAAGGAGTGCTAGGCAGGGCCAGAGAATATTGCTTTACTTCTGGCAATTGGGCGGGCCCTGGTGACTCTAGTTGAGCACCAAGAAAGGGCTGCCTTTTTCTACTCTGGAGAGTCTTTTAGGGGCCCAGAGAATTTGATTTTTTCTCTTTTGGATGTATATACCCATTTGTGTCTTTTTAGTCAGTTAAAACGTTTGATTCTAAGAAGGATTTAGTTACAATGCTTATGGCTTTACCAGGCATACAGTAAACACTATTGAGAGCCTGACCGTGCAGTGAGACAGGTGCTCTGCCACAAGGCTCTCTCATTGGTCAGTGGAAAGGCCATTCTTGTTACTGTTTGTTTTTTTTTTTTTAGGGTGAGAGTGAGAGGGAGAGGGAGGATTGGGGGGAGGGTGACTGTTTGGTTCTTTAATACCTGTATACCCAGCCGTGCTAAGTCACTTTCTTAGTAAAGATCTGTGCCTGGCTATGCTACTCTGGGGACTGCATTTCTGAAGCTGGTATGAAACAGTTGCTTGCAATTTCCCTTAGATGCTAGGTGTTTTGCCTTCAGAAACTCAAAATGTTTTCTGTGCAATGTGTGTGAGGATCTTCCGGTGGAGTCTGGAGTTGTTACTGGCAGTGTTGAAGGTATTAAAGGCCTCTAATCAGGAACTGTGGTTTGGTTCAATATAGCTAGAACAGGGGCATTGGGGGATAGGCATCTAGATGGTGTTCAGAGTACAGGCTGGCTTCTCAATCAACCCCTGATGGAGTGACAGGCCAGAACCCTGCCTGCCCCCACTCCCGCATCTAGTTGCTGCTGCCTCCAAGGCTATAAATGGCCTGGCCATCTTGGTAGCTATGCTAATTTTAGCTAAGGGTGGCTCCAGGAACTGGGTTGGGGCCAAGAGCAGGTGGGTGGGGCTTTGCTGAAGCTAGTACTGGGGGCTGGGGAGAGGGACACATTAATCCTGAGGTAGCCAGGACATCATCTGCTCCCAGGCTTTAGCTCTGACAATCAGTCTTAGCTAGGTTAATTGATTCAGCAAATATCGAACAGAGCCAGCTCATGTGCTATTTATTCAACAAGTATTTGAGTGTCTGCTCTGGGCAGGTACTTTGTTTCCTGTGGAGATACAAGGATGAACAAATGAGACATGTTCCTTCCCTCATAGAAGTTATAGTCTTGTTGGGGAGACAGAAAATAAACATAAACAAATATATTATCTTGTGGTAAGTGGCATGGAAGACAACATAAACAGGGTGCTGTCATGAAGAATGGGAGGGGAACAGAGATCTACTTAAAGCTGGAACCTAATGTCTAGTTGGACAGATTAATATAACAGCATCAACAGTAATAGTAACTGACTTTTTTTTAGTGCTTACTAAGTGGTGGGCACTATTCTGAACATTTTATTTCATTTAATTCTTTTTTTTTTTTTTTTTTTTTTTTTNTTTTTTTTGAGACAGAGTCTCACTCTGTTGACTGGGCTAGAGTGCCATGGCATCAGCCTAGCTCACAGCAACCTCAAACTCCTGGGCTCAAGGAATCCTTCTGCCTCAGCCTCCTGAGTAGCTGGGACTACAGGCATGTGCCACCATGCCTGGCTAACTTTTTCTATATATTTTTAGTTGTTCAGCTAATTTTTTTCCATTTTTAGTAGAGACGGGGTCATGCTCTTGCTCAGGCTGGTTTCGAACTCCTGACCTCTAGCAATCCTCCCGCCTCGGTCCCCCAGAGTGCTAGGATTATAGGCATGAGCCACCACACCCGGCCTATTTCATTTAATTCTTAAAGCTATCCTGTGTAATAGGTATAATTAACCTCACTTTATAGGTGAGCAAATTAAATCATAGAGAAGTTAAATAACTTGCCCAAGGTTACACAAATAGTAAGGAAAGCCAGAGTTTGAACCCAGGTAGTCTGATTTTTCTCCCTACCTCTCCCAAGCCATACATTCTCTCAAAACTTTGTGATAAATGCTGTAATAGAGGTATTGTATATACATACAAAAAGTTGTGGGAAGCCCAGGAGTGATTAACTCTGCCTGGGAGAGCTGGGGGAGGATTTATAGTTCCCATAATTTTTCTTAGATCTGCGGTTGGGGAGGATGAAAAGTGGCTGCCGAGTTCAAAAGTTAAGAGACAGAAATTTCAGTTAGTTCAGCCCACCCATTTTTACATATGAGGAAGCTGATGTCTAGAGAGGCATTAAATAGAAGTTTCACAGTGGATTTTTGGTAGAACTAGACGAGGACATGGGAGTCAAGGACCCAAACGTAACCAATTATTCAATTTACAAGTCTAAATAATGAGAGTGTATTGCTTGCTTAGCTCTGTGGAAAGAACTTAGGGCTACTGAAGAAGTCTAAGTCTGGTAGGGCCATATATATATATGGAGTATTAAATATAGTTTAATGCACAGGCTTAATGAAGTCCCAAATCAGGCAGTATATACAGTGTAGGCTAAGGGTTAGAAGATGTCTGTGTGGGCTTGGTTAGGCTGAGGTGGAGTGCTTCCTGTCAAGGAGGGGTTGGGTGAGGCAGAAGAGGACAGAAGAGAGAGTAGTTCGATTTGAGGGTGGTTAGAGGAAAAGGGGCATTGTGGATGTTAGGGTCACCAGTATGAGCATATGGGGTCTCACTGCTGGCTGGATGATAACTAGGCGGAGTTGCTTCACTGTTGGCCAGCTATCTCACATGAGCACCTATAGATAGGAAGATTGCAGCCATGTGTGACCTAGCAGTGGTTCAGTAATTACCGTAATTTTGAAGTAATGATGAGTGTAAATAGTATTTTGAGATATCTGTAACAATGTAATATGATATGAAAATATTATGATTTCTCTTGATGACAAAAATCACAGGTATTGCTAATAATATTGTGGTTGGTTGCCTATATGTATAATTGAAGGAAATGCTAACTTTCAGTAAGAGAATATTGAAACTAAACATGTAACTTCTTTCCCATCCAAATTTGAAGGGCCCTGAATTCTATCTATGGCCCCTTAGGGATGTGGGGCCTTCCTGTTAAGAACTCTTGTTCTTTGGCAAGGAAGGGCTGAGGTCTTGTTGTGGGGAGTGGTTTAGTAGGTCTCCAGAGTTCTTGGGTTTCAGCCCCAAGGGGCCCCTTTGGTTTCCTGCTAGGTAGCTTTTGAGATACATTGCTAAGTGGCTTCATGGACATGGTGTGGTACATTTCCCACAAAGGGAAATGATTCTCCAGGAAACCTAGCAGCTCTAGTTGTTGTCAGACTTTTAGGGGGAGAACACAATACGAAACTGGGCCTCCAACAGTTTTTTCTTCTTTTTTTGTTGCTATTGTTACTGTTGGTTAAAAAAAAAATCATGAAATATGAAGATATACAACAAAGTATAAAGAATAATACATTGAATATCCATTTGGGCACAACACAGTTAAGAAATACACAGCTTTCTTTATTATCCCTAGTACACTTTGTATAAACTTCTAATGTAAAACATCACACATTGATATATGTTTGCTCCCTCACAAGTCTGTAAGATCTTTGTGGAAGAAGGGAGGGAGGGGTTGTACTTTCTTTATCTCTGTTTTTATTGTGCTGAGCCTAACCTCTGTTAAAGTTTGTTGGAAAAGCTGAAATCAAGGTGCGTTTGAATGCATCCTATTTTCTTTCTTTTTTTCAAACTATCTCATATGTCTTGGTACACATTCTGGGCCTTTCCTTCAACCCTTGGAAATGTTGCTCACTCTGGGAACTTTATATTAAGTTTCATCCAAGTTCACATCTTTTTATCCCTTTTCACTCTCTTATTCTCACTTTTGCCCATTTTAAAGAGGAAGGGGCTGGGTACAGTGGCTCACGCCTGTAATCCTCACTCTGGGAGTCTGAGGCAGGAAGATTGTTTGAGGCCAGGGGTTTGAGATCCCCAAAGCCCTCATCTCTACAAAAAATAGAAAAATTAGCCAGGCGTGGTGGCGTGCACTTGTAGTCCCAGCTACTGAGGAGGCTGAGGCAGGAGGATGGCTTGAGCCCAGGAGTTGTTGGTTGCAGTGAACTATGATGACACCACTGCACTTGAGCCTGGGTGACAGAGTGAGACCCTGTCTCAAAAAAAAAAAGAAAAAATTTGTAACTGAGAAATTTGTGTTATAGGTCATGTAGCTAAAGAGTACCAGGATCAGAACTATAACTTTGGGGATCTGTGTACTAAGCCCATGCTGTTTTTCTCAGAACACATTACCTGCTGGTTGTTCCCAGAGAGAGAGCGATACCTGACTGATCTGGCACTCAGAGCCTGTGGCCTCAGTGGTCTGGCCATAGCTGTGTTAACAAAGGAGTTTTTTTTTTTTTTAGACAGAGTCTCACTTTATTGCCCAGGCTAGAGTGAGTGCCGTGGCGTCAGCCTAGCTCACAGCAACCTCAAACTCCTGGGCTCAAGCCATCCTCCTGCCTCAGCCAACAAAGGAGTTTGACCAGTCTAATGACCCATCACAAAGCTGTGCTGCTCTGGAGGATAGTAGAGTCTAACAACCATGCTATCCTGTAGCGGTTGTCTGTTTATGGGCCAGCCTTCCTTACTGTACCATAAGCTCCTAAAGGGTAGGATAGTAGATGTTCAACTTTTTTTTTTTTTTTTTTTGAGACAGATTCTGCTCTGTTGCCCGGACTAGAATGCCATGGCATCAGTCTAGCTCACAGCAACCTCAAACTCCTGAGCTTAAGCAATCCTGTTGCCTCAACCTCCCGGTAGCTGGGACTACAGGCATGTGCCACCATGCCTGGCTAATTTTTTCTATATATATATATATTTAGTTGTCCAGCTAATTTCTTTCTATTTTTAGTAGAGATAGGGGTCTCGCTTTTGCTCAGGCTGGTCTTGAACTCCTGACCTCTAGTGATCCTCCTGTCTCGGCCTCCCAGAGTGCTAGGATTACAGGCCTGAACCACCATGCCCGGCTGATGTTCAGCTTTTTACTTGAGCTCCTAATACAAGGTGTGGCATGTAATATACTTTTTTTTTCTTTTTCCCCTCAGCCTTATACCTGGAATAATATACTTTATATACTATAAAGTTTGCAGAACGGAATCTAAGGGGATTTATTATCTGGTTCTGATTCTACTGTAGTTTACTAGGCACCTGATTGGAAGTTGAAAAATTTTTTTCTTTGGAAGGGGTTAGGTAAAGTTAAAGAAGTAAACTTTACTTATTTAGAAAGTTTACTCTTTAGAATTTGTCATTTGTTACTGATGCTAGGTAAATACAACCCAACTGTGTTTATTTAAATACAAATCATCCAGCTCAATTTTAGTCCAACAGCCTTACTGCACTTGGAAGAAGTTTGTCTAGGATTTTAAAGAGGCCAGATTCTTATCATTGGAGTTATCACCAGGAACATGCAGTTAAGAGGAGCTGGGAAACCATCTAATGCCACAAAGCACCTATCTGTAGTGGTGAGGAGAAAGTTGGGAAATGAGGGGATAGGGATGGATAGTCTAGACATAAAGTGAGATGATTGGCTCTGATTTGCAGAAGGGTCTGGGTTGGCCACAGTTAGGAGACATAAATATCTGGATTTAGGGGAACTTCAGCATTCTAGCTCCTTTCCTTACTAGCAGTGGATCTAGTAGGGTGTAAGTCTCCTGTTCTCTCGCAGCCATTGGTTTTTCCATGTGTAAAAAGGGAATAACCTTAATGAATAGGTTTGTGGTGAAGATAAAATAAGGTAACTTATATGAAAGGACTTTATAAACTGTAAAATACTGTACAATTGGGGTTATTTGAGTCTTTTCAGCCTTTACTTCTGTGGACTTGAAAAGCCTTGGTCAGAATCTGATTGTTATGGTAGCACCTCTCTAAAGGTAGATGCATCTCTAAATCTGCTATAAAGTAGTCCTTTCTGGCTGGGCAAGGTGGCTCATGCCAGTAATCCTAGCACTCTGGGAGGCCGAGGCAGGCGGATTACTCAAGGTCAGGAGTTCGAAACCAGCCTGAGCAAGAGCGAGACCCTGTCTCTACTATAAATAGAAAGAAATTAATTGGCCAACTAATATATATAGAAAAAACATTAGCCGGGCATGGTGGCACATGCCTGTAGTCCCAGCTCCTTGGGAGGCTGAGGCAGTAGGATTGCTTGAGCCCAGGAGTTTGAGGTTGCTGTGAGCTAGGCTGACGCCATGGCACTTACTCTAGCCTGGGCAACAAAGCGAGACTCTGTCTCAAAAAATAAATAAATAAATAAAGTAGTCCCTTCTTATTTGTGGTTTCAGTTACCTGTGGTCAACTGAGGTCTGAAAATATTAAATGGAAAATTTCAGAAATAACCAATTCATAAGTTTCAAATTACGCACTGTTCTGAGTAGCATGATGAAATCTCATGCCATCCTGCTTTGTCCTGCCTAGGATGTGAATCAGCCCTTTGTCCAGCATATCTTTATAGCATACGCTACCCATCCGTTAGTCACTTAGTGGCCATCTTGGTGATCAGATTGACTGTTGCAGTATTACAGTGTTTGTGTTCAAGTAACCCTAATTTTACTTAATAATGCCTCAAAGTGCAAGAGTGATGCTGACATATTATTATAATGGTTGTGTTTATCATTAAACTGTTGTTAATCTCTTACTTTGCCTAATTTATATATTAAGCTTTATCATAGATATATATGTAGGAAGAAACATAATACATATAGGATTCAGTACTATCCGAGGTTTCAGACACCCACTGAGGGGGGGGTCTTATCCCTGGAACATATCCCTGGAAGAATAAGGGGGGACTACTGTGAGTAACTCCATTGTCTTACTTTAGGTGTTACCAGACAACATGTATAGACTCTGAGTGTGGCCAAACCAGGCTTTTATTCTAAGATTACTCCAGGCCATGGGAAACAGTTAATAAAATCTGGCCAAAAGTATTTGACCTTATTTCTGGCTGTACTCCTTTTTACTTTGTGTCACCCTTCCCCAGCCCCACCTGCAGTCTTGAAATGGCTGAGCAGATAAGCCTAGTCCCCACCAGTATTGGTTATTTATTGGTACATAACAAATTATGCCAAAACTTAGAGGTTTAAAATCATAAGCATTTTTTATCTTATAGCTTCAGTTGGTCAGGAATCTGGGTGTAGTTTATCTAGGGTGCATCTGGCTCAAGATCTCTGAGGTGACTGTCAAGCTATTGGCTGGGGCTGGAGACTCAATTGAGGGGAGAGACATGACAGTTGGCTTCCCCTAGAACAGGTGGTCTGAGGGAAAGCAAGAAAGAGTGCCCAAGATGGACACCTCAGTCTTTTTATCATCTAATCTTAGAATTGATATACTGTCACTTCTTCCATATTATATGTTAGAAGCAAGTCCATAAGTCTAGCCCATACTCAAGGCGAGGGGATTACCCAAGGTCTCGAATCTCAGGAGGGCAGGGGTCACTAGAGGCCATCTGGTCCTAGGGCCATGCTCTTAGAAACAATGGCTTGTGGGTGTGGTGGCCTTTTATTTAATAGCTTTTTTTTTCCTTTTCTCACCTCCTTGGGTCTTGTGGAGCTGTGGAGTATTTTTTTTTTTTTTTTTTTTTAAGAGACATTGATGTCACCATGTTGCTCAGGCTGGAGTGCAATGGCCTGATCATAGCTCATTGTAACCTTGACTTCCTGGGCTCAAGTAGTCCTCCTGTCTCAGCCTCCTGAGTAGCTGGAACCATAGGCACGTGCCACCACGCCTGGCTAATTTTTTTCTTTTGATTTTTGTAGAGATAGGGTTTCACTTTGTTGCCCAGGGTAGTCTTAAACTCCTGGCCTCGAGGGATCCTCCTGTTGTCAGCCTCCCAAAGTGCTGGGATTACAGGCCTGAATAACCAGCCCAGTTTATAGAGTCTTTTTTACTCACTTTGGTATTGTGCCTCCTGGTTCATACATGACTTCATTACTTTGACATAGCCCATCCTTCTTTACTTCTGCCCTGATCCTGGGCTCTCCAAAGGCCCAATGTTAAACTGATTTTTAAAATTCTAGGCTCTAGTCCTGCCTCCCAGCTCCTTGTTTGATAGCTTTTATTTAGAGCTTATTGTATAGCCACTGACTCTGGAGTCTTTATTACTACTCCAACTTGGCTTCTGAGAACTAGACTTATAAGTGGCATTGAATTGGGACTCACACATAGACAGCTGAAAAACTTACTCTGACTTTTTAGGTCATTGGTATTAATATTAGAACTTAAAATCCTAGTATTTTAGGCTCTTAAAATCCTAATATGTCATAGCTAGAAGGGGTTTTAGGGACCATCTCTCCCAAATTTCTTATTTTACATATGAGAAGAACAAATTTACCCAAGGTTTTGCTAAGACAGGGCTAGAATCTAATTTTTTCTGATTCTCATTTGTATGTTGTTCCCACTCTGTTGTAACCTCTCTACCCTAATGTGTCCAGTTTGGGTTGTTAGGAGCCCGGGGACCTATGCAGAGGAGAACTAGAAAACACTTCACAATATTGTATTATGTTTATAAAAATTGAGCTGGGCGGAATTGGGGGTATAAAGAGTCAATGTCGGCCAGGTGTGGTGGCTCACGCCTGTAATCCTAGCTCTCTGGGAGGCCGAAGCAGCGGGATTACTCGAGGTCAGGAGTTCGAAATCAGCCTGAGCAAGAGCGAGACCCCATCTCTACTATAAATAGAAAGAAACTAATTGGCCGACTAATATATATATAGAAAAAATTAGCCGGGCATGGTGGCGCATGCTTGTAGTCCCAGCTGCTTGGGAGGCTGAGGCAGGAGGATCACTTTAGCCCAGGAGATTGAGGTTGCTGTGAGCTAGGCTGATGCCACCACACTCAGTCTAGCCTGGGCAACAAAGTGAGACTCTGTCTCAAAAAAAATAAAAAAAAAAAAAGAGAGTCAATGTCGGCCAGGTGTGGTGGCTCATGCCTGTAATCCTAGCACTCTGGGAGGCTGAGGCGGCAGATTGCTCAGGGTCAGGAGTTCGAAACCAGCCTGGGCAAGAGTGAGACCCTGTCTCTACTATAAATAGAAAGAAACTAATTGGCCAGCTAATATATATATAGAAAAAAATTAGCCGGGCATGGTGGTGCATGCCTGTAGTCCCAGCTACTTGGGAGGCTGAGGCAGGAGGATTGCTTGAGCCCAGGAGTTTGAGGTTGCTGTGAGCTAGGCTGATGCCATGGCACTCACTCTAGCCTGGGCAACAAAGCGAGACTCTGTCTCAAAAAAAAAAAAAGAGCCAATGTCAAGTGCTGGTTCCAGGGACCTCCCCAGCTAGAGTGCTTTTATATAAGGCACAATGAAGCCCAGTAATACCTGTTGCATATGGTAACAAATATCTGTACCCTGTACTACTCTCTTGGTAATATCAATTCAGAGCAACAAGAGATCTGTTTGTTGGGGTGTACAAAGTAGGCTTCTGAAGGAGGTGGGTCAGAGCCTTATGCTCTATGTCTCATGATTGATTGGCCCAGCTGGTTGCACTATGGATTTAGGGCCTCCACAGACAGGGTAAATATGTCTGAAGCCTTGTGGGGTTACTTGTGGCCACCTGGAAAGTGCCAAAGGGAAGCTTTCTGGGCACTGTGAATTTGGTAAAGCTTTGACTGTGTTGGCACAACTTGCTAGGGCAGGGGAGGCTTAATAGGGATGGCTGTGGCCCTGTCACGTTTATCAGAGTGGAACAGATTTATCTTGTGTCAGAGGCCATGCAAGAAAAGACCTGAAGTGAGCCAACAGCACTTATATCTTTGTTTTCTGTTGGGGAGCTTTGGACTAGGTTCTAAAATTTCTCTATGGGTAGTGGTTGCCTTTCTGACCTAGGGTTTTAGCCCCAGACCACCTTGCTCACTTCATCTCCCTCTATTCTGCTTTCTGCATTCTTGGCCCAGCCATGCTTTTTTCTTTGTATTCATCTGCAAAACACACCTTTATTAGTACTGTTTCTGTTAGTACTGTTTTCTGTTACTTATGCTATTTAACTTTCCTCCCAAAATGTCCTCCCTTGTCTTCCTTTGTTCCTATCTAATCTCTCAGTCCTTTGAAGTCCTCCCTGACACTAATACTAGCCATGAGATACCTCTCATTTTGGATCAAACTCTGGTAGTACTTACTATCTGTAATACTCTCTGTGTACTTCACACCCTATTGAGCCTCTTATAGTAAGAGGCAGCTTGACGTAGTATCAAGAGCACTGGGAAACGGCTTGAGTTCTTGCTGACAGTGTGACGCAAACTTTAGTTTCTTCCCTTGGAAAATGAAGTTAGAGGACAGTTAATGTATATGACAGGGTTGTATAGATTTTTAAAACCTTTTTCTTTCTTTTTTAAAAATTTTTTTATTTTGTGAGGTGCCAGGAGAACCTTTTTCTTTCTTTCTTTGCTCTTTTCTCTTTTTTTGTACCTTTTCCTCTCTTTTGAGGGCAAGAGCCATGTCTGCTTTGTTGACCAAAGTACCTACCCTCAGTATCTTCAGTAACTATCACAGTGCTGGTCAGAGGGTATGTGTCCAATAGAGATTTGTTGAATAAAAGAATGAATAACATTGAATTGGATCCTTGGATTGAGTAGGTAAGAGGGGAGAGTACCAAATGGTTGACATCAGTTCCTATGAAAAGCTTAGACAAGTGTGCCCTGGGATTAGGGGTAGAATTTACATGATGGGCTTTCTGAGGAGTTCTGTGGGCATTATTTTTCTGCCTGACCTAGTAACCTCATGCCTATATATTGAGCACCTACTGAAGCTGTATGCTCAGAGACAGTTATCAGTCACACTGTAGGGTAGTTTGACTATTGACTGTGGCTGGCAGTTTTTTTTTTTTTTGAGACCAAGTCTCATTCTGTTGCCCAGGCTAGAATGCTGTGGTGTCAGCCTAGCTCACAGCAACCTCAAACTCCTGGGCTCAAGCAATCCTCCTGCCTAAGCCTCCCAAGCAGCTGAGACTACAGGTGCTCACCACCATACCCGGCTACTTTTTTGTTTCTATTTTTTAGTAAAGATGGGGCCTGGCTAATTTTTTCTATTTTTAGTAGAGATGGGGTCTCACACTTGCTCAGGCTGGTCTCGAACTCCTGAGCTCAAGTGATCCTCCTGCCTTGGCCTCCCAGAGTGCTAGGATTATAGGCGTGAGCCACTGTGCACAGCCTGGCTGGCAGTTTTATTTGTTTTTGCCATGGCAATGGTTACCATGAGTAGGTGGCTATAATAGTAGAGTAGGGCTATGCTTGAAGAGAATGTAAGACCTGTGGGCAGGGCTTCCTTGGGTCCTGCTGCTCCCGTCATTGATTCCATGGCCCATGTGGGTTTCCCTCAGGACAAACTTGAGAGGTAGTTGAATGAACAGAATGAACTTTAACTGCTTTTCTTAGACTGGCATGTGGGATGGAGGAGGGAACCTTCTTTCCTGGTTCCTACTGCTGGGCTTGTTGGGCAGCAGGGAGGTAGAATAGTCCTGTGAAGATCACTGGCTGGCTTTTAAAATGTTATGTCTGGTGCTGAGAACTTCCTGGGCCTCCGAGAATTCTAGCTTGAGCAGACATCACTTTAAGGCACTGGGGAAGGGCCTCTGGGAGACTTGATGGAGGAGGCAGAAGAATAAGATAGTCAATTGTGGTGTCAGCGTGGCCAAGCTAGGACAAACCTGACTGTTTCCTCTGTTAGCCATATTTATAGAGCTCCTGGCTGCCCTGTGTTGATTTCTGATGTAGGTAATGACCAGAAATCTCGCAGGCAGGCAGTCAGGCAGTCGGGCTGAATTCCAAATCTCATGGCTTCTGACTTTCTTACTGTGATTCAGTAGCTCTGCTCCTGTTTGGCCTCTCTGGGTTATGTCGGGCCTCTCAGGAAGCTCTCAGAACTCTCATCACTACAGCGTATATTCAAACAAATGTGCCTATGTTTGCCAAGTTCCCAGAGCCAGCTCCTGAAATATAGTAGCTAGGGGAGATGGGTGCTTTTCAGCTAAAATACACACACAGGTTAGAGAGTAGCCTATGTGTGTGTATGTTGCTGAGTGGTCAAAATGCATAGGTCTTATTTCAAGCAACTTTTGCTGACAAGGGCAAAGGTCGCTGGAATTCACACTTCATATCTCTGAAGAGATAAATATTGAATTAAGACAAGTCAAATAACTTCAATGATAAGAATGATGATGACAGCTACCATTTATTGAGCACCTAGGTAGATGCATTGTATCTGCACAACAATCCTTAAAGGTTGATATTGTTCTCATTTTACAGATAAGGAAAGCATAACTCTGAGAATTTAAGGTAATATTCCCAAAGTGGCTGAGCTAGGATTTGAATTTAGCTTTATCTGATCTCAAGACAAAAACTGTTTCTATTTTTTTATTAAAAAAATTTGTTTTTAGGGAGAGGGGTGGCAGGGGCAATATATGTAACCCTAACAATATCTGTACCCCCATAATATAATGAAATAAAAGAAAAAAAATTTGTATTTTGAGATGAAGTCTTGCTATATTGCCCAGACTGATCTTGCACTCCTGAGCTCAAACTATCCTCCTGCCTCAGCCTCCCATATAGCTGGAACTACAGGTCTATGCCACCATTTCCAGCTGTAAAACTGTATTTATTTTTATTTAATAACTTGTGGGGTGGGAAAGACACAGCAATCTGAATTTAGGTAGAGATATGCCTTTTGATTAAAAAGTTTATATTTTATAGGACTAGGAGTGGCATTAGTTTATTCTATTACCTAAGTGGCCTGGAAGAAACTAGGATTAGGATTTGGGGGCTAAGAGAGGTTGTAATTCACTTATGAATTCTGAATATGTGGTGTCGCATTGGTGAGGGTGCCTAGCTACAGAGTGAGTGGTGTATATTCAGTTTGTATCTTTCAAAATTGGTTCTCTGGTTGAGCTGTTCTAGATATAAGCCTTGAGATAAGGGGCTGTATCTATGTAGTGTTATTTATCTTTTCAGTCAATATTTAACATATTTGTTATATGTTATATGACAATCCCTGCCCAGTAGAAGGACTCAGTATAATTGGAGAGTTAGGATGTACATCTACATTTTATATAGTAATAAGAGCTCCTATTTATTGAGTAGCTATTCTGTATTAAGACTGGACTAGGTACTTTCATATATATGATGTTATTTAATCCTCTCTACAGGTTTCCCATTTTATAGTTCATTGTGCAAGGCAATGTAGGTTCAGTGCCCTATGATTGACTAATACTCCTGTTGGAAGATGCGATCTCTGCCTGGGGGATCAGAGAAGCTTTGGGGAGAAGGTAGCAGCTTAGTGGGCCTTCAAATACTTAAGGCAGAAATGTAAGGGAGGTTGAGGGAAGCATTCCAGCCATGGGAAATGTCATCAGTAGAGGTATAGAGTGGGAAAAAATGAGGAGTCTTTGGGAAACATTAGTCCAGATTGGCTGGAGAGTGGTATCTGTGGAGGAGAGTACTATAAAAAATAAGGCCAAAAAGAAAAGAAATTAAGGAAAGATCAGAGAGGTAATGAGTTTAGACTTTATTCTGTAGGTAATCCTTGCAGGTGTTGAACAGGGTAGAGAAAGGAGAGAACCCTCCTTTAAAATGTAAGTATTATTGTGTTAATGTTACCCCAGAACTGAGAATCAAAACTTGCCGTTTCTAGCTTTTTAGTAAGGATTAGGTTAGCCCCTGGGAGAATGGGTTACATTCTGAGGTGAGGAATGGAGCCTGGCAAGAGGGCAGTTCTGTTAGCTCAGTTTACCTATGCAGGAAGGGTGTCAGGGCCTCAGGGCATACTTGATGCTGCCAACACCCAACTCCTCTTCCAGAGCTGAGCATATGCCTATACTCTCAGCCAGAAAGTGAGAGCTTGGTGAGACCTGATTCCCCAAAGAATTCAGTGATGAAAATTAGGGCACTTGAGCATATCTAATTGGCTGAACTGTGTGAAGGGCAGAGGCTTTCCCTGGGGGCTCCTTTTAATCTCCTGTGATGATTATAGACTTTTAAGGTTGGACTAATTAAAATGTGCTGGCAGCTGGACTCAATACTTTCCTTGTACTAGGTTCTGCTCTAGCCTCCTGGAGTACCAGAAGTTAGCACAGGGCTGTCTTTCGTGGGGAGCTAAGAGTGAGTTTCCATTTCCTCATCTAATAAATTTATATTGATATGATATTTGTCCAGAATGGGCTGCCAAACATCTTGTGGTGGGGAGAAATTTAGCCTGATACCTGCATGTGGCTTGGATTTGCTACTCTTCTTAATGTGCCATTTCAGGTTGATTCTCTGTTCTGGTAGGCCCCCCCAGTGGCCTTGCTCTGTTAGCTGGCAATTCCTGGCAGGGGTGGGGAAGCTGCCGTCTTGGGGCCACATGTGACCTTCTGGATCCTTGAGGCCACATGTGGCCTTCTGGATCCTTGAGTGTGGCCTTTTGACTGAGTCTAAATTTTGGGAATTTGTTCTGTGAAGTTTGGATTTGGTCAAGGGGCCACACTCAGGGATCTGGAGGGCCACATGTGGCCTTGAGGCCGCAGGTTCCCCACCCCTGTGGGGTATCCTTCCCTGGTGTGTGTTCCTGTTCTAACCAGAAAAGGGATAAGGAAAGGATATTTCATGTGCCAGGTCAGGGCTAGTGTTTTACATAGCTGTCTTTTTTTTTTTTAATTTTTAATGTTTTTATATTTTAGAGACAGTGTCTCACTTTGTTGCACAGGCTGGAGTGCAGGGGCACAATCATAGTTTGCTATAACCTTGAACTCCTGGGCTTAAGGGATCCTCCTACCTCAGCCTTCTAAGTAGCTAGGACTACAAGGTGGTGGGAAATTAGCTAGACTAGTACTCTCCTCCACAGTACCACTCTACAGCCAATCTGGACTAATGTTTCCCAAAGACTCCTCACTTTTTCCCACTCTATACCTCTACTGATGACATTTCCCATGGCTGGAATGCTTCCCTCAACCTCCCTTACATTTCTGCCTTAAGTACTTGAAGGCCCACTAAGCTGCTACCTTCTCCCCAAGCTGCTACCACTCACCATGGTGTGTGCCACCATGCCTGGCTAATTTAAAAAAATTTTTTTGTAGGCCAGGCGTGGTGGCTCATGCCTGTAGTCCTAGCCCTCTGGGAGACCCAGGTGGGTGGATCGCGCAAAGTCAGAAGTTTGAAACCAGCCTGAGCAAGAGTGAGACCTCATCTCTACTAAAAATAGAAAGAAATTAATTGATCAACTAAAAATATGTAGAAAATATTAGCCCAGGCATGGTGGCGCATGCCTGTAGTCCCAGCTATTTGGAAGGCTGAGGCAGAAGGATTGCTCGAGCCCAGGAGTTTGAGGTTGCTGTGAGCTAGGCTGATGCCGCGGCACTCTAGCCTGGGCAACAGAGTGAGACTCAAAAAAAAAAAAAAAAAATTTTTTTTTTTGTTTTGTAAAGACCAGGTCTTGCTATATTGCCCAGGCTGGTCTCAAACTCCATCATAGGCATGAGCCACTGCACCTAGCCCACATCTCTCTTTTGAGGTATGCTTCATAATGCCCATTTTACTGATGAGGAAATAGAATAAGAGAAGGAAAATAATGCTTGATTGTCATTATAGGCTATGAACAACTGAATCAGAATTCAAAGCCCGGTCTCTCCCAGGCCTGTGATTACTTTCCTAAGGTAGTACACACAATTTCACGTCCTCTTATCCTTCTAAGTCTAGCTAATTTCCCACCTCTAGAAAATCTTCAATTCCTTTAGCTAGAATTACTTCTTGTCCTGCATTTTCAGAGCACTCTGCCCCTCTCTCTAATCTGTCTGCTATTCAAGTCAGTGAGGCATGGATCTACCTCCCTCATCTGACTAGTCCCACTCATGCAAGGTGTGGCATTCAGGGTTTATTTGTTAAAGAATGGAATGTTGGAATTTTAGGTATCATGGCAGATTGGCAAGGGTAAGTGTTTGGGGCATGGCTTTGGCTAGTTCCCTTAATAAAGGCAGGCCTGTGTCTTTTTGATTTGCCCAAATTGCTGTGTTATACCAGAGGCAGTGTCCCTTCTAGGCAAGATGCCTTTTGGTTCCTCAGGAGCAGGCATCTCTTTCCTTAGGCCATTTTCTTTGACATCCGGCTTTAGAGTTTGTGTCCTATTTCTAGTCTCTTTGCAACCTATAGAGTTAGGCTTAATGCCTCCTGGAGTGGAATAATGTGACAATGCCATCAGCCTGGCCTTGGTTACTGGAATATGCCTGTTGACTATGGTGCTTGGGTTTTTTTTTGTTTGTTTGTATTTTTTTGCAAAGAGCATACTGAGTTATTAACCCTGCATTTGGCGCTTACACTTTCTGCAAACTCTGCCTTGTGGTATGTGTCACTTCATAGGATAAAGGTTTTCCGGGAGAGGCAAGCATGTGTAAAGGCATTTTTATAAGTTGAATTCTCTTTTTCATGGACTTGAAAAATTATAAAAGTATTTTAGACTTTTTTCTGTACATGTTGTATATGCTTAGTGTTTAACATCAAAAGTTTGTTCCTTTGGGAATAAATGGCAAATTGGAACAACAAAATATAGTTAAAATACCTGTTAAGCCAAAAGTGATAAAATAGTAATAATAAAAATAAATTTTACAATAGGATAAAACCGTGTTTGTTTTGTTTGTTTTGATACAATGGGAAATCTGAAATAGCTTAATCAAACAGAATGATAATGACATAACACCCCTTCTGGTTTCTCTGCAATAGAGAATAGATTATGATATGTTCTTAGGATGGGGGGAGAAGAATGCATTCTGGGACTAGGGAGAACTGTATTGTAGCTCAGTTCCTCTACTCAGTCATGTCCTTAGGTGGGTAACTAAGTCTGTTTTCCTATGTTTTAAATGGGAATAATACCCACCTTGTTTAATTTTATGAAGGTTAAATAAGATAATGTATGTGAAAGTGTTTTGTAAATTATGAAGTACTGTTATTGTCATACTTACGGGGTGGCTGGAGCCAATTCGCTAGCACTGCGAGAAAGCTTTTAGTTTAAGATATGGCTTGGCCTAGATAGGAAGAAGGATGCAGAATTCATGGGTAAACAGCTAAATGATGTTTGGGCAAGAGCCGAGAATTCCTGTGAGGTAAGGGAAAGAACTGCATTCATTTTTTCAATACATATTTATTGAGTCCTGCCTGGTAGTGGAGAAAGAAATACCGGTATCTACCTACTAAATGTGCAATGTGCTAAAATATGGAGGCAGCTTGGTTTAGAATGAAAATTCCATAAAGACATACATTGCTATATATGTCTCATACATTGCTATATATTCACCCAAGAGTAGTGCCTGGTATGTAGTAGCCTCTCAATAAATATTTGTTGAAAGAAAGATTAAGCTTTGGAATTAGACAGACTTGGTTCATGTTTGGGTTCTGCCCTTTACCAGTCTCTTTCCTGGGCAAGTCGTTCAGTTTCTTCATTTATAAAATGGGACTAGGATTAGCTATCACACAGAGTTTCAGGAGGATTAAAAAAATCAGCCTGGCCTTGGTTGCTAGAGTATGCCTGTTGACTGTGGTGCTTGAGTTTTTTTGTTTTTGTAATTTTTTTCAAACAGCATACCGAGTTATTAACCTTGTATTTAAAAGCCTTTGTGCAAGGCCTGTAGTAAGTGTTCACTGAAAGATAGTTCTTTCATTTGCCTTTTCTGCTTTGCAAAGTATAAGGAAGCACAGAGGAAGAAGCAGTAAGCTGCTTGGGGGAGCCTAGATGATGGCTTCACAGGTTTGATCACATAGTGTCTTCCTAATGTATAAGATTAGAATTATGAATGTTATTTCCTCACAAAGGAACTCCCTGGGATTAAGCAGGAGTCTTGAAATTGGCATGCTTTGCTTCTCTGCATTTCCCGTGGTCTTGGTGGGCGGACTGGCTCCTCTCTTTCTAGGCAAGGTCACATTTGCTCTGCAGGTTTGTACGGAAGTTGTTCCAAAAGCAGCTTCCACTGGAAAGTCTGAACTTAGCTGATTTGGATTGGGTTTTTGTAGCCAGGCATTACCTCCCTATCTCCCACCCTTAAATACCTCAGTAATTGTTAGTTATAGCTTTGAAAACATGTACTCAGCTTGACTCTTGTTCCGGATCAGTTGTATTCTCATAGGAGGTAGAGCAGAGCATGTTTGCTTGGGTTAATCAGGTATTTATGAGTTGACCTTTACTGGTGAAAGCATAATTTTTCCCTCATGCCTGAGTAACTCTAGCAGGCTGAGGGCCATGTTCTCAGGCATTCCTGGAACTGTTGGAAGTTGCAGCAGGTTTGCCTGCCTTTGTCATATATACATAAGGGCTGGTGGGATTAGTCTGCCCCTCAGCAAGGGTGCCCAGGACCTTTCCCTTTTATCCTGTTGTTTTAAAGCACTGGGCATACCACTCACCTTTCTCTGATCAGCATTTTAGACTTTGGAGCTTTTTCTTCTGGTTTAGTTTCTTGGGAGAATGAGTAAGCAGGGAGGAATTATTTGGCCATGAGGTGGAAAGGGCTTCTTGTTTGTGAATTGAAGTCACTTGGCAAGAAGTGGGTAAAGAACGTGTTCCTGGATGGGAGTGATCAAGCATTGGGTAAGTTAGAGTTGGTTTGGGGGTTAAATGGGCCTGGTGCTCTCTAGGAGTGGAATCAGTGAGTATTCTGGCTATGTCCTCAGTGCTTTCCTTTGGGAGCTGAGCGTTGCCACCGGGGATCTCAAATATGGACTGGGGAGAAGGGAAAGGAGGAGTGTTAAGGAAGAAGAGACAGAGGGAAGAAAAGGGAACTTTGCTGAGTTGTTACTCTATGCTAGGTGCTTTATATCAATTATTTCCTTTAATCTTCACAACAACCTGTGATTAAGGATTTCTTTAATCTTTACAACCTTTCATACTATAGTAGAGAAAACAAATGCAAAGAGAGCAGATGACTTCCTAAGGTTATATCTCTAGTCAGGGCCAGAACTGAGACCGTATCTCAGTAATTTTCACAACAACCTTCACAACAAACAAACCAATTTTAACTTACCTAATGCTTGACCACTTCCATCCAGGAACATGTTCTTGACTCATTTTTTTGCCAAGTGACTTCATTTCACAATTCATCATCAGTCTTGTGATGAAACTGAAGCCAGAGAGGTTAAGCAATTTTCCCAAGGTCACAAAGCTAGTGAATGATAATAACAGTTATCATTTATTGTGTGCCTAGAAGGCACATACCAAGTTTCTTTTTTTAATCCTATGAAAGATTATTATTACTTCTGCATTGCAAATGAGGAAACTAGGAATTAGAGAGCTTTGGTTACTTTTTATTTATTTTTTATTTTTTCTTTCTATCTTATTATCTTCTCTCCACCATCCTAGGAAAAAGGTAATTCTGATTTGGTTACTTATGGAAGGTCACTCATCTAGCTGTGTCAATGCAGGGATTTGAAAGCTGGTCTGTCTGATTACAAATGTGTTCCCTTGGTGTCCATGTCAGTCTGCAAGTGGAAGAGCTAGAATTTCATACAGTCATGAAAGCAGGGCTGATGTCTTACCTGTCTCAGTATCCCCATTCCCTAGGATAGTGCTTACCACATTGTTAGTGTTCAGTAAATGCTTGCTGTGAAATCTAGTTCTGTTCTCGCCTGTAACTCATGTTACCTGCAGTGGCTCCCTTTTGCCCGCTGTGTCCTGCCTCAGCTCCTCAACTGCTCTGCTTATTTCCCTCCATAGTTCAGCCTTTTCCCACCTACCCATTGTGGCCTCCCTGACCTCCCAACACACAGCTTCTCTTCCAGCACTGTTATTCTCCTGTTCTTCTTCACACCTCTTTTCCCTGGCTACATACGTTTTCTCTTGCTACTGCTTTCCATCACCTTCCAATCCTGTCTGTTCTTTTTTTCTGTAGTTTCTCTGGCTAATCCCCAAGAGTTCCCTTCCCTTTCTAGACTATCATCTTCTTAGTCTGTATCATATTATGTGGTGCCTAAATATCTACTCTTTCACTTTTCTTTTGGTTTCATGGACATTAATCTTCTCCACAGCTAGCTAATGGTAGTCATATCATAATGACTCCTCTGATTGGTTTGTGCTCTGCACTTTACAAAGCACTGGGGGATGGTTTCAATGTCAAATTTTGGGAATAAAATCCCTGCTGTTTTTCTGAAGAACTTTGGCATTAGAATTGTTGCTTCTGGAAAGTTAAGAACCCAGTTGTTATTGAGAGATTTTAGTTATTTCTGAAACCAGATATTACTCCAAAAGTGTTTGTTAAATTCTTCTCTATTCTTTCTAAACTCCCATCCCTCCCCCAAATAAAATTAAATCAGATTCAGACCATTGTGCAATAGTTTTATCTTTGGCCTCTCTGGCTACCTGTCCTCCAGCTCTCTGCTAGCACCATTCCAATCTGCTGCTTCAAGAGAGGTCAGTCAGCCCCTTCCCCCCACTCTCCACACATGAGCTGGTCTGTGCTGTGAGGGAAACAGTGAGACAAATGGACTACATGCATCCTATTTAAAAGGGAGCTTGCTTTCTCACTGAGGCCTTCAGACTGCCTGACACAGGAAATGACTAGAATATCTGACCAAGGGACATAACTCATTACTAAAATGGCAGGTTTGGATGGCCGTAGGATGGGAGGGCAGGCTTCCTGTAGGGGCTGAAAGGGGCAGCTGGATGGGAAAACATTAGTGACTTTTGAGTTTTGCCTTTTAGAGTGTGATGCTGTAGGCCATTTTTTAAAAATTGAGGTAAAAGTCACATAACATAAAATTAACCATTTTAAAGTACACAAGTCAGTGACCTTTAGTACTTTCACAATGTTGTACAACCACTACTTATCTAGTTCAAAACCATTTATATCACACCAAAGGAAACTCATACCCATTAAACAGTTGCTCCTCATTCCCCACTCTCTTTCCCCTGGCATTCCGTATTCTATCTGTATGGATTTACCTATTCTGGATATTTCATATAAATGGAATCATACAGTATGTGACCTTTTGTATTTGGTTTCTCTCATGTAGCATACTGTTTTGGTGGTTCATCCATGTCGTAGTGTGTATTAGTACTTCATTCCTTTTTATAACTGTGTAATATTTCAATGTAAATATATACCATGGTTTGTTTATCCATTCATCCATTGGTGGATATTTGGGCTGTTTCCACATTTTGGCTGTTATGAATAGTGCTACTAAGAATGTTTGTGTACCTCTACCTTTTGGGTCCCTGTTTTCAATTCTTTTGGGTATTCCGCTCCTATATACCTATGAGTGGAATTTCTGGGTTATATGGTAATTCTATTTTTAGTTTTTGAGGAACTGTCAAATTGTTTTTCAGAGTGGCTGAACCATTTTATACTCTTACCAGGAATGTGCCAGGGTTCCGGTTTATCCACATCTTCACCAGCATTTATTTTCCATGTTTTTGTTTATAGTCAGCCCCATGGGTGTGAAATGATGCCTCATTGTGGTATTTTTTGTTTGTTTGTTTTGTGTTTGTTTAATATGGGGTCTTATTATGTTGCCTAGGCCTGTCTCAAATTCCTGGGCTCAAGTGATCCTCCCTCCTCAGCTTCATGAGTAGCTGGTATTATAGGAGTGTGCCACTATAGCTGGTGTCATTGTGGTTTTGATATGCATTTCCCTGATAACTAATGATGTTGATCATCTTTTCATGTGCTTCTTGACCATTTGTGTATCTTTGGAGAAATATCTGTTCAAGTTCTTTGTCCATTTTTTTTTAATCGAGTTTGTCTTTTTGTAGACAAACAGACTACAAAAGGAGTTTTTAAAATGTATTCTGGATATATTTATGTAGGCGTTTTTAAAATATATTCTGGATACAAGACTTTAATCTTTTTTAAAAACATAATTTTGGGGAAAACTTTTCTTGACTTAAAAATCACCCACTAACCTTTTAATATACCTGGTTCTTTCATGTCTCATAGCCTATACTGATGGTTTTGCCTTTGAAAAATCCTTCCATTTTTCTCTGGTGGTTGAAATATAATTGATCTTCAAGGCTGAGGTCAAACATTACTTCCTCTGAGCTCTCGTTATCACTTTCTCCTCCTCCCACTAGGTAGGTGATTCCTTCCATGAACGTCTCTATAATGAACACTTTTTATTGTCTATCTCAAACCACCAGCTTGTGTTTCTAGAGTCAGGGATTGTATTTGATTCATTTCTGTCCTTAGCATCTAGCATATGACCTGGCATATAGTGAATGCTAATACGTACTGAAAGAAACTTGAGCATAGACTAGAATTTTGAGCATAGACTGAAGACTTACTTGGCAGTAAGGACATTATTACTGTAGAAGAGATCAGTTGGGGGCTGCACTAGATTTATTTATATAATAAAATATATCAGGTCCTGGTATGGGCCAGGAACTCTGCTCAGTATGCACCGAGAATAGTCCCTATTGTCAAGTAGTCATATAACATAATGTTAGGTAATAATGAGTTCTAGAAAACAAAATAAAGCAAGACAAAGGGTTAGGCAGTGTTGGAGGTGCTATTTTAGGTAGAGTGGTTGGGGAAGACCTCTCATTGTATGACCATTAAAGTCAATTTAAAAGGATCTGCGCCTGTAATCCCAGCACTCTGCGAGGCTGAGACGGTGGATCATTTGAGCTCAGGAGTTTGAGACCAGCCTGAGCAAGAGTGAGATCCCATCTCTACTATAAATAGAAAGAAATTAATTGGCCAACTAATATATATAGAAAAAATTAGCCGGGCATGGTGGTGCATGCCTGTCCCAGCTACTTGGGAGGCTACTTGGGAGGCTGAGGCAGCAGGATTGCTCGAGCCCAGGAGTTTGAGGTTGCTGTGAGCTAGGCTGATGCTATGGCACTCTAGCTTGGGCAACAGAGTGAGACTTTGTCTCAGAAAAATAAAAAATAAAGAAAGGATCTGGACCAAGAATCAGAAGACCTTCTTCTGTTTCTATACTTTTTGACTTAGCAAATTACTTAAATTTTCAAGGTTAAAGTTCTTTTGTCTAATATCCTTTGTAAAATGGGCATAGGAATCCCTGCCTTGGTAGTCTGAGGAGTATTGTACAGATTATATGAGTTACTAGACATTGAAATTGCTTTGTTAAATGGTGAACAGCATGATGCTCAGCTTTCCTTTTCCCAAGTCAAGAGGATGAGGAAACAGCATAGGAGCCAGCCAGATGTTTTCAGGTCCTTGCAGGCAAAAGGAACTAGTTTCTTTCTTTTTTGTTTTCCTTTTCTCCTTTTTTTGAGACAAAATCTCACTCTGTTGCCCTGGTTAGAGTGCTGTGGCGTCAGCCTAGCTCACAGCAACCTCAAACTCCTGGGCTCAAGCGATCCTCCTGCCTCAGCTTCCCGAGTAGCTGGGACTACAGGCATGTGCCACCATGCCCGCTAATTTTTTTTTTTTTTTTTTTGAGACAGAGTCTCACTTTATTGCCCAGGCTAGAGTGAGTGCCATGGCGTCAGCCTGGCTCACAGCAACCTCAAACTCCTGGGCTCAAGCAATCCTCCTGCCTCAGCCTCCCGAGTAGCTGGGACTACAGGCATGTGCCACCATGCCCGGCTAATTTTTTTTCTATATATATTTTAGTTGGCCAATTAA
>VSMD01085736.1:0-17669 GCA_008750895.1 Mirza zaza
CCAGTTCCCCCCAACACGGTGAGCCCTGCCGGGCCTAGGGCGGCGGTTCCCGGTCCTGGCCACCCCGGAATGACCTGGAGCCGGTGCCCAGCGCGCACTTCTGCAATGGTGCGGGGCGCGGCTGGCACGTGCGTGGCTCCCGAAGCTTCCAGGTGATTCCAAGGTGCAGCCCGGGCTGACAACCGCGACCGCAGGGTCCTACAGAGACAGACCCCACAGCGGCGGCTCTCACGCTGGTGGCACGTCCCCACCACCTGGAGGGCCTGGGAAACGCAGATGGCTGGGCCCGCCCCCGGCGTGGCGCGCAGGTGTGGGTGGGGCGGGGTTGTGGATCTAGTCCCCAGGGGACGTGGATGCGGCGGGCGTCAGGCCCTCACTTTGAGAACCGCTGTCCTGCGGGGACGTCCGCTTTCCCCACCTGGCGCTCGAAGGCCGAGGGGCGCTTTGGCGCTCGCAGGGCCGGGGCGGGTGTCCAGAGCACGCCGAGCCGCCCCGAGCGCCACCGCGCACCGCGGAACCGGCGGGCCTGGCGCGCCCCCTGGCGGGCCGTTCGGGCACCGCAGCGCGCCCAGGCTTCCCGCGCGGGGCGGCGGCGGCCCGCAGCCACTGTCCCCCCGCAGAGCCGGGACTCCGCCGCGCTCCCGGGAGTCTCGGGACGCCCCTCTGCCGGCTGGAGTAAGCGGAGGGGACGAGACCGGTTCGGCCTCTGGGGCAGGGTGCATCGAGGGGATCCCCGCTTCGAACTCCCTTCCCTGCCTCTCTGAGCCTCAGTTTCTTTATCTGCGAAGTGGGGGTAAAAATCTATCTCCGTCCTGTCCCTTCCTCCATCCTGCTCCCCTCTCCCAGAGCCAATAAACACGGACGCTTGGACGCCCACGCCTGTCCACGTCCACACCCCACAGAGACAGACTCAGGCTCGGGGGTCACGAGTGACACGCACACACGCACCTGGTCCCGTCAAATCGGGCTCCCTGCAACGCGCTCGCCCCCTCCTGCCCACCGCACGACCCCGCGCTGGTCCAGCCTCCGTCCTCTTACCTAGGGCCTCCGCCCCCGGCCTCCTCCTGCTCCGGCCTTGTCCCCAGCACCCCGCGGGCCTGACAGCTGGAACCGCCCCTCCCCTGCTCGACACCCCGCGGGGCTCCGGCGCTGGGCTCGGCCTTCAGGGCCCCGCGGGTCCCCTCTGCGCGCGTCCCCTCTGCGTGCCCGCCCCGTGGCGCTTCCCCTCGTGACCTCAGGGCCTTCGTCCGGCGGCCCCTGCGACCTCAAACGCTCCGCCCCGCCGCCCCCCCCCCGCCCACTCCCTCCAGGGGGCGTATCTTTCCAGCACTTTCTTCGCCGGGCGCATCTGGGCTCCGGCTCCCGGAATCCGCGTGGTTCACTCCGTCGGTTAGTCATTCAACAGATGTCAACTGAGCAGCCACCGGGCGCCGGGCTCAGTGCTGGGGCTGGGAACAAGACAGGCCACACCTGTCCCCAGGGAGCTGCGCCTGCGCGGCTCTGCTGCCTCTCCCCTCCACGCCCACCTGTCCCCTACCGGGTAGGACCCCTCACCGCCGCCCCGGAGTCTTGAGCCAGGGGCTGCTGCTGCTGTGGCCGATGGGGCCCTGGTGGGAGGTGGAGAGCGCGGGGCAGGGGACGCCATGTGGGGGTAGCAGCAGCGACAGCCACCGCGTGGAACCTCGGCGGCGCGGCGACCTGGGCTCTGGGCAGCGGCGTTTCCACGTGCTCCTCCAGCCCTGGGGCCCGGGCCACTTGCTGCTAGGAATCTCTGGACAGCCTCACTTCCCCCCTTTTGCACTTCCTGATTGTCACCAATTTCTATTAATCACCCTTACAAGTGCAGTCGTGTGCTATTGAGAAACAAATGAGGGTGCCCAGGGCAATCAGTGAGGGTGTGGGGAAAGGGTTACATTTTTCATAAGTGGTCAGGGAACAACCCGCCCCCATGTGACATTTGAAGAAAGACCCGCTGGCATGAAGGATGAGGGACATGGATGTTTACTTTTATTTAATTACATTGAAATTGAAATCACCCATGTGAGTAGTGGCTACCACATCGAAGAAAAGAGGTGTAGACCATGATAAAGACTTTGGCTTTGATCTTTAGTGACACAGAAAGCCATTAGAGGGTTTAGAGAGAGGAGTCATTCAAGGGACTTGACCTATTGGTCAAGCCAACTTGACCCAAGGCATAAGGCTAGCCCAAGTTCATGAGGAGGGGAAACATTTAACCGTTTGATGGGAGAAGTTCCAGAAACGACAGAGCGCAAAGGTGGAGGAGAGAGTCTGCTTGTCCTGTCCCATGTGGGGACATTCTCGGGGTCCCCGTCCCAGACAGGAGAAGAGGGAAGCGGAGGGGTTCCCGGTGAACCCGGCCCAACCTTCGCCCGACTGTCCTGAAACTCTCAGCTACTCCAATAAACTTTATTCATCAGCTGCGGGTCACTGCCACCCTACCCCGCACCTGACCGTGACCGGAGTGGGGCTGGGGGCCTGTGCGTAGAGACCATTTTGTCCTTGGCCGGCTCCCCAGACTCATGGTCCCACAACCCGCTTTCCCCCCTGCCTGAGGTCTGGGGGACAAGACGTGGGGCTTGTCCAGTGGCAGAAGAATCTGGAATCACATGGATGAGCTCTGAGTCAAACCCAGTGGGTCTGGGTTCAGATTCCAGTGCTGTGTGACCCTGGACAAGTCAAGTACCCTCTTTCAGCCTCAGTTTCCCCAACTGTAAAATGGGCACAATAAGAGTAACTAAACTTGTGTTAAAGCAATCCGAGTGCTTCAAACAGTGCCTGGAATATAGGGGAAGGTATAGAAATGTTAGTTACTGTTGTAATCAGGATCGAATCGCAGCTCCGCGCTTCAGAGCTGAGTCAATCCGGGCACGTCATCCTGCCTGCACCTGCGCGCTCAGGAAGCCACAGCGTCGCCGTCTTTAGCCAGCGGTCTTGGAGTGCCCCTCGGTGGGCGACACGAGTGCCGCAGCTCACGTGGCCCGACTCCAAGTCCCTGGTCTTCACCCGCCGGGGGTGGGGGGGCGGGGGTGGGGTGGGGAGGGAGTCACCTTCTGTCTCTGGAGTTTTCATTCATCCCTCCTTCCTGGCCGTTCTAGAACCTGTTCACATCTCCGGGAAATCGGATGAAAATTTGGCTTCATCTTGTTCCCCAGCGTCAGCTCAGGAAAGACGCCGCCTGCCTTGCACCAGGCCGGGAGAGTTAGGTCAGGAGGCGGAATTTTCCTGAATCTAAATGTATTCCAGGCCGGGCGCGGTGGCTCAAGCCTGTATTCCTAGCACTCTGGGAGGCCAGAGCAGGCGGATTGTTCAAGGTCAGGAGTTCGAAACCAGCCTGAGCAAGAGCGAGACCCCGTCTCTACTATAAACGGAAAGAAATTAATTGCCAACTAATATATATAGAAAAAATTAGCAGGCATGGTGGCGCATGCCTGTAGTCCCAGCTACTCAGGAGACTGGGGCAGGAGGATCGCTTGAGCCCAGGAGTTTGAGGTTGCTGTGAGCGAGGCTGACGCCACGGAACTGACTCTAGCCTGGGCAACAAAGTGAGACTGTCTCCAAAAAAATGTATTCCAGCTAAAAGCTGCCTTTTCGCTTGCAGGTCTGTCCTACCTACTCTCTGGCTTTGTGCCTTCCTTTCTTGTTTGTATTTGTTTTGCATTCATTTGGTTTGGGCCACATGAGAAGTTGGTGACCCTGTATTTGGAAGTCCCCAATATGCGGGGATTATACAGAGAGTGACTTTGGGAGCCTGCTGAGAACCGTTCCTGGCAGAGCCTGGGGGAGGTTTGCTGGGTTCAAGGTGTGGCCTTGGGCTCCTATCAGCCTGCGTCACAGTCACACTAACATTCACACAGTCTTACAGAGAAACCAACACACATCTGTCCCTTTGGTGTGCTGTGGAGGCCTGGTCAATTCTCTGCCTGCCCCTGCTGGCCAGAGCTTGGGCCTGTGACCTAACCGTGGCCAATGACAGATGAAGGGGCAGGTGAGAAGGCAGCCTGAAAGGGACCAAGAGTGGCTGGGAACCGTGGCTCAAGCCTGTAATCCCAGCATTTGGGGAGGGCAAGGTGGGAGGATCGCTTGAGGCCCGGAGTTCTAGACAAGCCTGTCTTGAACTCCTGGCCTCAGGACCCCGTCTCTACAAAAAATTTTAAAAAATTAGCCAGGTTCAGTGGGATGCCCCTGTAGTCCCAGCTACTTGGGAGGCTGAGGGAAGAGGATCATTTGAACCTAGGAGTTTGAGGCTGCAGTGAGCTCTGATGATGCCACTGCACTCTGGGTGACAGAGACACTGTCTCCACAAAATAAAATCAAACAAACAAGAAAAGAAAGGGAGCAAGAGAAAGACAGGAAGAGAGAACCCAGGTCCCGGCTGGTCAGCAGGGGGCTTCCGAGACCCCTTCCTGGTGTTCGGGCCTTTCCTGCACAGCCTCCTTGGGGCCCGCTGTCCACACACATGACTCCTGGGACTGGAGCATCTGCTCCTGCCCAGACTGCGACACTCCAGGAGACCTCTGACATCATTATACTCACGGAGTCTGCACCTGACCTCAGCATCTCCCCCCCCTCGTGTGCCTTCCACACCCCCAGCCTGGTGACCCTAACCTCCCTCCAACCCTAGCGGTGAGCCCCTCAGCGCCCACAGCCAAACCTCTTCCAGCAGCTACTTGCAAAAAGATAAAGTCAGACCCACCCCTCATACCAGGTACCAGAGGGAAGTCCAAACAGATCCCGATGCAAAGGAAATTGTGCAAATAAAAGAAGAAACTTGAGGAAACTTCCCTGCAGCCCGAGTGTGGGGGGAGGCATCCTAACCCGACCCTCACACCAGCACAGTGAATAAATTCTGTACATCTGCCATCATAAAAATAAATGTGCACGTGGCAAAAAAAACCAAAACAAAACAGTGAAGTCTAAAGATAAAAAGATACTCTAGGATCTATACTTTAAAATGGGTACATGAACACACACACAAACACACACACACACACACACGCCAGCAGCAAGCATTCAGGGCAAAATGTTTTACAACAGGTGAATCTGGGTAAAGGGTACCTGGGTGCTTTTTGTACTTTTCTTGCAAATTTTTATTCAGCTTCAAGTTGTTTCCAAAAGTTTGAATGCCATCTAGAATTGACTATCCTTACCACATAAAGCCAGGCAGTTGACAGATCTATAAGTGCTAGCTGTGGGCCCCTCACCACAGGAAAAATTGTTCCTCTTGGCTTAATGTGAATTCTAAGCATTTTGGGCTCAACTTACAAATTTATTTATTTTCTTTTTTTTTGAGACAGAGTCTCACTCCGTTGCCCAGGCTAGAGTGCTATGGTGTCAGCCTAGCTCACAGCAACCTCAGACTCCTGGGCTCAAGCGATCCTCCTGCCTCAGCCTCCCGAGTAGCTGGGACTACAGGCATGTGCCACCATGCCCGGCTAATTTTTTCTACATATTTTTAGTTGGCCAATTAATTTCTTTCTATTTTTTAGTAGAGACAGGGTCTCACTCTTGCTCAGGCTGGTTTCAAACTCCTGAGCTTCAGCGATCCTCCCGCCTCGGCCTCCCAGAGAGCTAGGATTACAGGCGTGAGCCACCGTGCCCAGCCTATTTTCAATCATAAGTTAAAAAGAAATAAGCTGCTTCTGCAAGGCTGTCACTGTGAGTCTCGGTGGGGCTGGCATGACAGGCGGTGTCCCCTGAGGAGGCTGCTCCAGAGGCTCCGATCCCACCTGCTGCCCTGGTCGCACTATCAGCAAGAGGTGGCATCAGCTTCTCCAGCTCCTTAGACTTGGGGTGGCCTGAGTGACTCTCAGACTGACAAAACATGTGATGTGCTGTGACCTCCAAGGCTCCCCCTGGGCATCCAGGATCCTCCTGGTAGAAGCCAGCTGCCACACGGTGAGCCGCCCAAGCCACATGGAGGCCAGGTGCAGGGGCTCCAGGGACGACGGCCCAGCTAACATCCATGGCAGCTGCCAGTGGACGTCCACTAGCTGCCTCGGATGTCCAGCCAGGCCAGTCTTCACGTGACTCCGGCCCCAGATGCCAACAGACTACAAACATCGAGTCCTCAGGTGAGCCCTGCGCCACCAGGCCCAGTTAATCGCAGAACTGAGAAAGACACGATACATGTTTTCTGAAGTCAGTGATGTGCTTTATTACACAGATGTGTGGCAAGGATTAGCCTTGCCCGAGAAAGGTTAGGCTCCTGGCAGGCCACCTGTAAGCACTTGGAATGTCCTCCCTGCTAAGATCGTCATCGTTTTTCTGGGGCCTTGGGCCCCACTGTGCCGTCTAAGGACGTGATTTCCGGTGGGGGCTATGGACCTCCGAAGGCTGTGGTCAGCTGTGGGCTGGGCAGTCGCTGTGACCAACCCCCAGTGCAAACCTGGACACTGAGGCCCGGGTGAGCATCTCTAGGTGGGCAGCCACACTCCAGCATGTGCCGGTCACATCAGTGCAGGGAGAAGAGTGCTGCCCACGTGACTCCAGCGGGAGGGGACAGCTGGGAGCTTGTGCCTGGTCTGTCCTGGACCCTCCCCTACGCGCCTCTTCCCTTTGCAGATTTTCACCTCTGTCCTGTCAGAGGTTAGACCTGACCATGAGCGTGATGGCTTTTCTGAGTCCTGGGAATCCTTCCAGCCGGGACTGAACGTGAGCGTGGCTGGGGACCAGCAGAACAGAACCACCCCCCCAGTGAGCCCGGGAACATTCCGGCTTCCCACCTGGCCGATCCCATGGAGGTCTGAGGCGCCTTCCTGACAGCCACCGTAGCTTCTTCCCGTCTTTCTCGTGGGAAGGGAAGGGCACTGGCGACCCAGGACTCAGACCTGTCTTCCTGAAGCCCCTAAACCGCAGCCCCCCACCCCCTCGAAGGCGGGCAACTTGCTGCAGCACTGATGGGCCTTAGAGAAGAGCACCCCGATGCCCAAGCAGAACTGGGACTGCGGTTGCCTCCTTTCTGCCTGGGAGGCCACCAAAGGAACCCCAATACTCACCGGACTCCGCCCTCCAGGTGCCATCTGCCTGTGGACAATGCCTGCAGGCTGCACCCCCCAGAGCACGCAAGGCCAGAGGATCGGCCTGGAAGCAGGGGCCCTGCAGGGCCGAGGCCGGCCGCTGGTGGGAGTCAGTGCACCGGCCGGGGGAGTGGTAGAGAGTCCCCCTCCCTTGGCCGCTGGACATGTCTGTGTCATGGCATGATATCAAGAACCAGAGCTGGGGCCGGGCGCGGTGGCTCAAGCCTGTAATCCTAGCTCTCTGGGAGGCCGAGGTGGGAGGATCGTTTGAGCTCAGGAGTTCGAGACCAGCCTGAGCAAGAGCGAGACCCCATCTCTACTATAAATAGAAAGAAATTAATTGGCCAACTAAAATATATATAGAAAAAATTAGCCGGGCATGGTGGCGCATGCCTGTAGTCCCAGCTACTTGGGAGGCTGAGGCAGCAGGATTGCTTGAGCCCAGGAGTCTGAGGTTGCTGTGAGCTAGGCTGACGCCACGGCACTCACTCTAGCCTGGGCAACAGAGTGAGACTCTGTCTCAAAAAAAAAAAAAGAACCAGAGCTGGGCCCACCCTGAGGGGTCCACCCCAGGCAGGCTGCTGCAGCGCGGTGAGCGCTGGCTGGCGGGGACAGGTGGAGGAAAGGGTGAGGGTTGCCTGCCCCAGCTTCCGCGCCGTCCTGTCCTCGCCAGCCGCCCGGGAACACCTCCCCGCGTCCCCGCGTCCGAGATGGATGGCTGGAGGGGCCCTTCCGTCAGGGGCAGAACACCCCCAGAGCCCACTACGCCAGGCAGACACGAGACAACTGGTGGGACCGTGTGGCCTCCCCTTCCCTAGGTTCTCCCGGGAAAAGGGTTACCCCAATGCTGGCAGCTGGGGGGGCTGCACTATCCGACACAAGCTGACGTACAATAATGATTTTATTTTAACATATTTAATTACAGACATAAAATAGCTGGGGAGGGGGTGGGCCCAGTCTAGCCCCACCACGGGGCTCCTGGAGGGGTACAGGCGAGGCCTCCCTGATGACCCTCTTTCCGGGGGTCTTCCTATGGCGGGGCCCTATTGCTTTAGTGGGGGGAGCCATGCACGCGAGGGGGCAGGGCAGCCGCGTGGCCCCACCCCACCCCGCCCGAGGCCGGCCTCCCTCCAGAAGGCCCGGCTGAGCCCCAGCCCCAGCTCCGTCCTCTGTCCGGGCACAGCCCCTCTAGCCAGCCCTGACTCTGCCCCCAACCCCTCTGCAAACCTAAAGGGGAATAAATACAAACTTTACAAAGTAAAAGGGGGTCCAACGTTGCCCTGGGGCGGGGCCTGCTCTGCCTCCCCTCCCCCACCAGCTGGGGCCTGGGGGCCGGTGGGCCGGTGGGCCGGGAGGGGCCCTGGGACGCGGGCCGCCATGGGTCGCCTCACATCATTCCTAGCTGCAGCAGCGTGTTGGCGTAGGCCATGGGCTTGACGTTGGGATGAGGCTGCAGGAGCAGAGGCAGACGGATGGACAAGCGAGTCAGAACTGAGCCGGCTTTGGGGGAGCCTCTGAGCACCCAAGTGCAGGACCCCCCACCACGTGGTCTCGCTGGGCTTCCTCCCGCCAGTCCTGACTCACCACTGCTGTGAACTGGTGGAACTGGGGCCGCAGGTCGGAGCCCTGGAGGTGGATGTAGGAGGCTTTGTTCCCCATCTGGTCGCTGTGGGGACAGGAGCAGAGGGGACAGCAGGTCAGCGGCTGGCAGTGGCTGGGGGTGCTGGGGGCATTCAAGAGAAGGCCGGGAGGAGGGAAGAGAGAAAGGGGAGGGTGGGAGAGAGAGAGAAACAGAGAAAGGGGAGGGCGGGGGAGGAGGCAAGAGGGCAGAGAGGCCAGGAGAGAGAAGAGGGAGGGACATGGGGGGGCCAGCGGATAGACCACAGACAGGGATGGAAAGGGGAATGCAGAGGCAAGGAACAGGGTCCGGAGAGGGAATGAGGGTGTGGCCAGAGAAGCAGAGGGGGGCAGGGCACAGCCAGGGACAGGGACTCTCCAAGACTGGACTTGGCGTCTGAGGCACCTGACACAGGGGATGGAGGAATGCTTCCCACAGCACCTCAGGTGCGTCAGCCTAGTCCGGAGCCCAGGTGACTGCAGGCCGCAGCCTGATGTCTTCAGCAAATACGCATGGCGGAGGGGGCGGGGGTAGGGGACCGACAGGGACCTCACAGGCAAAGCCACTGAAACATGGCCCTTATTTGGGTCCTATCTGGCAGAAAGCAACTGAAGAAAGACATTTATGAGAGCCAGGGAGAAACGGAACTCGAGAGGATTCAGGTGACTGATACCTGGACTCGCACATGGGACCTGGCGGGGAGCGGAGGGGACTGTCACCTCCTTTCTTAAAGGTGTGAACGTGGTATTGTGGTCATTAAGAAAAGGAAAGTGGCTCTGCCAACCACCTGCTGGGGAACAATGGCAGGAAGGTGAGGCCGGGGTCTGCGGTGGCCCTGCCCAGGAATGGGGGCGGGCAGAGGCACTGATTAAGCTGTCGGATCTGCTCTCGGCCGTCTTTGCAATGTTCCATCATAAAAAGTTAAAACAAAGACAAAAGCCTGTGGCCTGGGGAGAGGCCCTGGGTGGGGCAGACAGGACGTACCAGTAGTTGGGAGCAGAGAAGACGGTGACACAGCGGCCTTCGTGTGCCACCTCGTAGCCCTCAGCCTTGACCTCGTGGCTGCGGATGATGTAGTCCAGGTGGTTCTCCTCCAGGAAGGCCTTGGTGACGTCAGGCCCAAACTGGCAGCTCACGCCACGCTTGCTGACCGAGCGCCCATTCTGGGGGTGGGCAGGTGGGAGAGACGGGGGTTTAGGGTGACTGTCGCTCCCCTAAACCGCTATGTCCACAGGCCACACCCGCCAGCCCTGGAACCACCTCCCACCACCTCCCAGACTCACCTGCGGCTGTGGATCTGACCAAAGCAGGTCGCACATGGGCCCTGGTGGGAGAGGAGGGAACTGTCAGGGACAAGTGCCACCAGGGGTGGGCACTCACAAGCCACATCCTGGCCCAGCCAGGAGCTCCCCCCATAGCACAGCCTGGGTGGGGGTCCAGCAGGGGACATCACTGTGGGCAGAGCCGGGACACGTGACTGTGATTCTGCCCCCACGACCTCCCCACTGCTCTTCCCTCCAGACCCCACTCAATCCACGAGGGCCCTGAAGCCAGACACAGCTTGGAACGTCACAACTCGGATCAGGTCCCTCTCCTGTTTGAAGCCTTCTGTGGCTCCCCGGTGCCCTGGGAACAAAGTCCAAGCTCCACACCGAGGCCCACAGGGCTCTGCAGGACACAGCCCAGGTAACCTCATGTCCAGCGTCAGCCCTGCCCACTGTGGTCACTCTGTTGCCCCTCCACCCGGCACGTTCTCCTCGCCGGGGGACCCCTCTCCCGTGCCTGGAACGCGCTTGCCAGGCTCCGTGCATGACAGGCACCTCTTACAGTGTCAGCTCGAATGTCACCTCCCTGACCACCCAGCAGCGCTCCGCCCTGTCCGTGTCCTCCACAGCACTTACAGCGTGTGCGTGAGAGAGAATACTCTCTGCCATCTGTCCCCGTCTCTAGAATGGGGGCCCCAGCGCTTCTCTCAGGGGTCGGCAGTTGAACTCGGGAGTAAACGAGGACAGGCGTGCTCGGTGCTCACACGTCCCTCGCCCTGCGCTGTGGTCACTGACGCCTTTGCCAGCATGGCCCCAGCAGGGCGGTGCAGGCCCCCATGTTACAGGTGAGGAAACTGAGGCTCAGACTTGCTGTTCCTCGCCAAGAGCACGACGCAAAGGGCAGGGCTGCGGCTGCGCTGAGGTCTGAGCCCCGGCCACCCCGGCCGCCGGAGACATGGGGCCCCGAGGGGACGGGCCGCCTACCTGACCCCACCAGTCACCTGAATCTGGGGGCTGCCGATTCCGCTCGATCTTCCGGATGTCGTCCAGGGTGACGCCGTCTTCACTGAACAAGCCTCCGTGCATGATCTGGGGGTTGGGGGATGGCCGCGGTGAGGAGGGGCCCGCCACCCCAGCCCCGGGCGCCCTTCACCGGCACCAGCCCCCAGCCGTCCTCACCAGCACTTTCCCGTTGACACACTGGGCCAGCGGGAGCCACTCGAACACCTCGCTGAACAGCTCGTACATCTGGGCGGTGTACTTGGCCTTCACTTCGCCCTCAAAACCATAGATCTGGTTCATGTTGTCTGTCTCGTGGTTGCCTGGCCGACAAGGGGACAGAAGGGAAACCTCAGGCTCCAGGTCCACCAGTGTCCCCCTGCCCGGGCATGCTCAGCCCGCTGGCCCTTCACAGAAACAGAAACTCCACGAGGTACAGACACTGTTCTCAGTCCATTTTCTGGAGGAGCAAACTGAGGCTGAGAAGCAGCCACGGGCATGCGGCCACAGGGGCCCCCAGGTCCCCCCACTGCGGACCTTCCAGGCTAGAGGTACCAAGCGGGATCACGACAAAACGTAGGATAATTTACAAAGCATCTGCTGGCCCCGCCAGCACAGAGCTCCATCCTATACAAACATACGCCACCTCCACCCCTGTCCTGGCCACATCTGTCTCTCCCAGGGCCTTGGGGGAGACCGGTGAGCTGCTCAGTCCCGCGCCTGCTAAGAGCCTGCCTGTCCCACTCTTCAGCTCCTGTGACGAGGCCCTCGGGGGCTTCCCAAGCAGCCCACGTGCCAGGCGCTACCGCACCCCACCCTACCCCATGTCTCTGGAGCCTCCCAGCTCCTGGCCACTCCCTGTCTCCGTCAGTGGCAGCCACAGCCCGTCTGTTGCTCTAGCCCCAAACCTGGAGGGCCCCTTTGGCCTCCGCTCCTCCCTCCGGGCTTTACTTCAGTCAAGAGAGCCCGAATCTGAGCCCGAGCCCGCATCCGAGGCAGCTCTCCCATCTCCTCACCCGTCTTCCTGTTCCCACTCCCAGCCCCTGGTCTGTTCCCTCAGCTCCTCGGCTCGACTTCACTGCCGGATTCAGCCACTCAGAAGCCTGTTTCATATCCTTGTGCAAACTACAAAACAGGGGTCCTTAAGACCTGCCTGCCGTCTGCTGTTGAAGGGTCATAATAAACATGCATGCACATTTATGCTGTCTGTGATATGAGTGCTGCCCCTCAGTGTGATGACATTGTGCAGCGCACAACATGCTCAACCTCACAAGGCAGCCCTGGGCATGATCTCAGTCGACGCTCCAAATCAAACATGGCTGCAACTATTATCCTTGCTTTCGGGTTAAGAAAATGGAGGCTCACAGAAGGTAAAGTGAGTGCCCTACCTAGGTCCCCACAATGTCCCCAGACCCTCCTGCCTCTCAGCTCACCTCGGAGTAGGTGAAAGTGATCTGGGTACAGGAGCTTAAAGCCGAAAAGGGTGAGGATCACTTCTACGGAGAAGGAACCGCGGTCCACAAAGTCTCCATTAAATATCTGCCCGATTAAGGAAAACACAGCAGGGGCGGGGGTGGGAGAGTAGAGGGGCCAGAGGGGCTGCTCCTTCCTGGTCTGCACACACCCAAGGCTTGTGTCGGCATGGCCCAAGGAGTGAGGACTCAGTAGGACTCAGGGTCTCTGGGCTGTTGTCCCTGTCCTTGCTGTGTGGCTCTGGCCAGCCACCTAGCCTCTGGGCCCCAGTGGGACAGTCCTGAGGACCCCAACCTCCCCCGATTCTCAGAAAGCCAATGACGACAGGAGGCACTGGCAGTCAGCTCCCCACAACAAGAGGCCCAAAGCCAGAGGGGACACGGGCCCTCTCGACAATGCATAGGCCTGATGGCCCTACACGGCGGCCATCTACCAAGCAAACAGCACAGTGACATCATCAAGTGTGGGCCAGCCCTGTCCTAATTCATCTGCTCCTCTCAGAACCCGGTGAGAGCAGCCCTATTATTATCCCCCTTTTACAAGCAAGGAAACTGAGGCACGAAGTGGCGAGGTAACCTGCTTCTGTTCAGATGTTATCTTGTAACAGATGCAGAAGAGCTGGGGCCGCGACGGACTGAGCCCCCAGCCCAGGTCACGCAGCATGTGGGACTGGCCCTGGCCGGTCTGAGCCCAGAGCCCTCACAGCCAGCCTGCTGCTCCACCCTCGCCTTGTGCTGGGGGCTCCCTTCCAGGGCGACGCCTTTGCCCTAGCTGGGGCCCCCCACCCTCCCCGCGAATCCAGGGGTAGGGGCGGGGCAGGGGTGGCCCTGCTGAGAAGGATACATAGGGGTTGGTCTCGGAGGGTAAACCGTTGAGCTCAAATATGTTGAGGAGGTCATAGAACTGGCCGTGGGTGTCCCCGCACACTGTAATCTTCTCTGTCTGGAAGAAAAGAGGCCACCGGAGAGGGAGGGGCCCAGAGAGAGACATGGGGAGGGGGCAGAGGTGAGTGGAGGGGCAGGAGGTCGCAGCAGACCGAGAAGAATTATGCAAGAGGCATGAGCAGGGGACACAAATGAAAGAGGGCGGGACAGTGACCGAAAGGCCAGAAGAAGAGGGGATGTCCAGGAGGAAAGATGCAGGGTGGGGGTGTCAGGGAGAGAGGGAGGTGGGTCTGTGAGTTCCTGTGCTCCGTGGCCCCTCCCCGGCCCGGGCGCCCCCAGCCCTACCACAGCCCCCGGCCCCGGCCACTGCCCCACAACACGCACCTCTTTGAGTGTGGTCTCCACGAGCGTGCTCAGCTTGGAGAGGACCTCTTTGACCTGTACCAGAATCTGGAAGGCAGGGCAGACTGTGAGTGAGCCTGGCCGGAAGGCCTGCCACCTACTCCGGCCCCGGGAGCCTGGACTGCCCAGCAGCCGCGGCTGGGCTGAGGGGGAGGGGCAGCGGGGAGATGAGAGGACGGCGGGAGGCCAGGACCAGCAGGTGCAGGCCGGGATGGAGGTGGCCCCCACCTGGGTCCTGAGTGGCCTACGAAGCACTGAAACATGGGGATTATTTCATGGGAAAAACTTGACCCTTGGTTTCTCTTAATCAGCATCACAAGGAAACATACGGCTGAATCCAGAGTGTAGAACATTTTATAAAAGCTGGCCTGAATGTGGCTCAACGTCGCTGTCATAAAAGGTGTCAGACTTTTCAGATGAAAAGAGGTAAAACAAGGCAGGCGATACACAAAGTCTAAGCCTTCAGTGGATCTTGGGTTTTTAAAAGTCAGCTAAAAAGGATGTTGTAAGGAAACCTCGAGGAAATTAAAATATCACCCTGGAAATGCAGATAACATTATTTTTCACAGATTGAAGATGACCTTGACGATGTCACGTATATTTGCCAACGTTTCCAGATTTTATGGACAGCCTATGGACTGTGTGCCTCAGTCACTACTGCCGTGCCAGTAGTAAACTTCTAAGGGGGACAATTCACTGTAGTCGTGCAGGGGAACGTCCTGTCTGTAGGAGATCCAGGTTACCACGGTTGCAACTTATTCTCACTGGTTCGGGGAAAGAAAGGATGGAAGCAGACACACCCACGCTTGTGTAAGTAGACAGAAAGTGTCAAAATGTTAACAACTGGTGGATCTAGGTGAAGGGTGTGTGGATGGTAATTGTATTGTTCTTTGAATTTTTCTGTAGGCTTGACAATTTCCAAAAGAAATTGGGGGGAAAAAGTGTTTTTGAAAAGAAAGTCATCTCAGAGCCAACAAGGCAAAGGATCCTAAATGAGTCAAATGCAGACAGCGGCGAGCCCTTTCTTGGGGGAAGAAGGCCACAGAATGCTTTCATCCTGGTGGTGTGGCGGGAGGGCAGATCCCCAAGGCTGATGGGGAGGGAAGCCAGTGGAAGTTCATGGCCACACCAGGGCAGGCGGGACAGAGAACGTCAGAGAGCTCCAGCGCAAGCAGGATGCCTCGGCCCCACCTGCCAACCCTCTCACGCAGCCCCCGCAGACGACTGGGCAGAAGAAGCAAGGAGGAGACCCCCTGAGGCCTGGAAGTGGAGGTGAGACAGGACGGCAGAGGATGCTCAGCAGCCCAAAGCCTGGCAGAGAGCGCCCACAGTCCCAAAGCTGGGGCCTTTAAATCATCAAGACATCCTTGCGGCCGGGCGTGGTGGCTCACGCCTGTAATCCTAGCACTCTGGGAGGCCGAGGTGGGAGGATCATTCAAGGTCAGGGGTTCAAAACCAGCCTGAGCAAGAGCAAGACCCCATCTCTACTATAAATAGAAAGAAATTAATTGGCCAACTAATATAGAGAGAAAAAATTAGCCGGGCATGGTGGTGCATGCCTGTAGTCCCAGCTACTCGGGAGGCTGAGGCAGGAGGATCACTTGAGCCCAGGAGATTGAGGTTGCTGTGAGCTAGGCTGATGCCACGGCACTCTAGCCTGGGCAACAGAGTGAGACTCTGTGTCTCAAGAAAAAAAAAGACATCCTTGGAATTTTACTAGGGCTAAAATCCCAAACCCTGCTGAAGGGCAAGTCCTAGTTCCATTGTGAAAACATGTGAAGCCAGCGGTGAATGAACTCCAGCAAAAGCTGCCCCTATAAACTGCAGATGAGGCTGACGCAGCCCCTCACTCTCATAGCCTGGCAGGAGGAAGCTGCACCATTTTCTGGGGAAAAGTTTCATTTACCTCAATCTCTGTTCCTTTACACAAAATGTCTGAAATACGATAAAAAATTATGAGACACTTGAAAATTGACAGCAGAAGCCGAGACTCAGAGATGAACCAGATGATGGAATGAGCAGATGTAGACTTTAAAATAACGATGGCCAGTGTGCTAAAGAGCCCGGTGGAAAAGGTAGACAGTAGGCACGAACATAAGGGATAGAGACAGGGAAACTATAAAAATTCCCCAACTACATGGAAATGCTGCAAATAAAAAGGACGATGTCAAAAATAAAGAATTCATTTAGCATCAGTGAGCACCAAGACAGCTGAAGTTATCCAAACTGATATACACACAGAAAAACCAGTGAAAAAAAATTGAAAAACTCAGATTGCTAAGATCTGTGGAAAAGTATCAAATGTTCTAAAAAGAATGTTAGAGGACAGAAGAAATGGGAAAAAACATAGAAGAGATAATGGCTAAGATCTTTCCAAAACTGATGAAAGATTTTTTAATGTTTATGCTGATGAAAGATATTAACCCGGAGTTCTAAAAAGCTCAGTGAATACAGGATAAACTCATAAAAAGCACATCAAGGCAAATCATAGCCAAACTACTGAAAATCAAAGACAAAATCTTAAAAGTAGGAAGGAAAAAAGACAGGCTACGTTATAGGAACAAAGATATGAATGATGGCTGAGTTCTCACCAGAAACAAGAGAGGCCAAAAGACAATGGAAAAAAACCACACTTAAGGCCAGGCGAGGTGGCTCAAGCCTGTAATCCTAGCTCTCTGGGAGGCCGAGGTGGGCGGATCGTTTGAGCTCAGGAGTTCGAGACCAGCCTGAGCAAGATCGAGATGCCATCTCTACTATAAATAGAAAGAAATTAATTGGCCAACTAATATATATAGAAAAAATTAGCCGGGCATGGTGGCACATGCCTGTAGTCCCAGCTACTTGGGAGGCTGAGGCAGCAGGATTGCTTGAGCCCAGGAGTTTGAGGTTGCTGTGAGCTAGGCTGACGCCACGGCACTCACTCTAGCCTGGGCAATAAAGTGAGACTCTGTCTCAAAAAAAAAAAAAAAAAAAAACACATTTAAAGCACTGAAAGAAAAAATGTCAACCTAGAACTCTACATCCAGCAAAGATAACCCTAAGAAATGAAAGCAAAATAAAAATATTTTTAGGTAGACAGAAGCTGAGAGATTAATCTACAGCAGATGTGTGCTGCAAGAAATGCTAAAAGTACTCAGGTAGGAGACATGACACCAGATAGAAGCCGACCTTTGGAAAAAGAAACATGAAATAATAGAAAGGATAAATATGTAGGAAATATAAAAGACATCTGAAAAACATTAGCTATTTGCATATACATATAAGTGTGTATACATACATAAATTTCTTCAAAAGACTATTGACTCTTTAATAAATAATAACAATGTATTTATTGTGGGGTTTAGAGCACACTACACTACTCTATGAGGCTGGTTGGTGACGGTTTATGAGGGTTGAGTATACTGGTCTGTTATCAGCTTTTTTTTTTTTTTTGAGACAGAGTCTCACTCTGTTGCCTGGGCTAGAGTACCATGGCGTCAGCCAAGCCCTCAATCTCTTGGGCTGAAGCGATCTTCCTGCCTCAGCCTCCCGAGTAGCTGAGACTACAGGCATGCACCACCATGCCTGGCTAATTTTTTCTCTATATATTTTTAATTGTCCAGCTAATTTTTTTCTATTTTTTTTAGGAGAGATGAGGGTCTTGCTCTTGCTCAGGCTGGTCTCGAACTCCTAACCTGGAGTGATCCTCCCACCTTGGCCTCCCAGAGTGCTAGGTTTACAGGTGTGAACCACCACAACGCCTGGCCTGTTGTCAGCTTTTTTTTTTTTTTTTTTTTTTTTTGAGACAGAGTCTTGCTCTGTTGCCCAGGCTAGAGTGAGTGCCATGGCGTCAGCCTAGCTCACAGCAACCTCAAACTCCTGGGCTCAAGCAATCCTCCTGCCTCAGCCTCCCAAGTAGCTGGGACTACAGGCATGCGCCACCATGCCCGGCTAATTTTTTCTCTATATATTAGTTGGCCAATTATAGTAGAGATGGGGTCTCACTCTTGCT